>JAVJIF010008345.1:0-231651 GCA_038442645.1 Agave tequilana | reverse complement strand
AATTGTAAGTTTTAAAATATGTTTTATAAAATATTCATGAACATTGAATTTCTAAATATGCTATTGTTATATTTTATTGAGATTTGATTAGAAAAAAGAGTTATATCTGTAATATATTTAATTAAAAATTAATGGTCAAATTAATATAATATTAAAAATTTAAATTGTTAACATGCTAATTGCATTTGAAATTAATCTTCATTAAAACTAGAATGTATTCTACGTTTGTACTATCATAATATTTAAATTATTTTAATTATAAATTCACCCTCATTGTTAAATATTTAATTTTTTACATATTATATTTTTCATTTTTTTTCGTTTCCTTAGCTTCATTTTGGTAAAGAAAAGGATAAAATTAGAAAAGAAATAGAAAAGAAAAATTAAAACACAGGAGGCACAATATTATTTGGACCACGGGTTGGGATACACGTTTTTCATTGTGTGTTATTCAGAGCACAACCTGTCGGCTCGGTGGGCCCACATAAAATGTACAGGTTGAGGAAGGTTCGGCCCAACATCGCAGCCCAAATTTGAGCCTCTTATTTTTTTTTTTATTGTTGTTATTTCTCTTGCGTCAAACGTAACGCGTAATGTGGACGCGTGGATCCCACAGTAACAAGCCAATCAGAAACCTTCTTTTATCCTCGCAAACCTACTCCGACCCTGCACCAGCGAGGAAACGTACCGCTCGAGGACTCTTTCTGAGGCCTTTAAATAACTCCCCAACCCAACGACAGAATCCCCAATTTTTTTCCATCGCCCCTTTTTTGGCCCCTCTCTTGAAACCCTAACCCTAGCCGCCGTCCCCTCCGTCGTCCTTTGTGTCGATTTCCCGCGCTATTTCCTTCCAAAGCCCTTTACCTTGATCGGGCCCGCTCCGATCTCTGGTCTCTCGCGGCGATTTAGCGGATCTCTCGGGGATTTCGGGGCTAGTGATCGCCGGAAGCGATGTCTCGGTGCTTTCCCTACCCACCGCCGAATTATCGCCGGCAGGAGAAGTCTCTGGCCGAATCGATTAAGGTTTGTTGAGCATGATGTGCGTGGCAAATTGATTTTTTGCTTTGTGCTCGACTTACCTTTAATTGATCGGTTCAATGGTGGCTGTGCCGCTCTTTATGTGAAAAATATATTAACAAAGAAATCGAACAAATCTGTGATTACCCATATCAAAGAAATCGATGAATCTGTATATAGTAACATGTATATATAATCAAGGGGTCTGTCATTGTTGTATTCGTGTACATATAGATCGGGTCTTTAATAGTTTCTAGATGGGACTGACAATGGTTGGATCTTGATTGTACATGCGAATACCTTTGATTTGGATCTGTATTGTGGGGTTGATTTTGGGTTATTAGTTACAGGCGTTTCCAGATTCACTCATTGATTAGTTTGTCAAAGCATGGATGAGACCTATGCTGATGTTGAATATAGATGGAGAGAGAAATTTTAGATTCCATGTTGTTTGAGGATCTTTTTAAATCTTTGGAATGTTGACTCTCATTCACCATTGATTTAGTATTAATATGCTTGATGTATCTTTGAGTTGATAATGTGTCTCACTCTTGGATTATGCCGGAGCCTTTAAAGAGAGATTCACCATTGATTTAGTCTGATTGATATATCTTGGGGTTAATAATGTGTACAACTCTTGGATTATAGGAGCCATTTTAGAGAGACTTACCATTGATTTAATATGATTGATATATTTTGGAGTTGACGATGATGTGTGCCATTCTTGGATTAATGTAGGTGCCTTTTTAGGGAGATTCGGTTTTTTTTGGGTAGTTTGATTCTATATTGGTGCTGTCAATTTACTATTAGAATATTCATTGTCTGCAACCTAATCTTGATTCTGGACGGTTAAAGTTCCATTTCATCACACATGGTCGAGGAGATATATATGCTTGATTACCTTCTTAGCTCTTAGATAGAAGATTAGAGGTGGACAAGAAATGACTTTAGCACTTCCAGTGGTGTTTATTCAAAAGAAAGGAGATGAAATCAAAGTAAATTGTGGTATGAGTTCATAAACAATTACGGGATACATATCATCGGGAACCAATTAAAGTGTTCCCAATTAAAGTAGATTGCTGAAATTTATTAAAAGTAGATTTGTGACATCTGGGCTTTGTGGAAATTTCAGCCAAGGGGAAAAAACAGTGTACCTTTATCTATAAGGTTTAGCTTGGTAATGCATGGTTCTAATACATGGTTAGTTCTACTACTTCAAAATAGCTAAAATTAAGACTGGATTAGCTGATTTGCCTCAACCCAGTTATTCTTCTTTTATATTAAAGCGGGTGATAGTGGTTAGCTAGTCTGTTTATGTTATTTTGTATCTAGAATAATACTGGTAACCGCTGTTGGTCGGTTGCGGTGAGAGGGGATAGGGAAAGAGGGGGGGGGGGGGACGAGAGGGGGGAAGGTGACTAGGGAGAGAGAAAAGGGAGCGATGGAGGGAGCTAGGCGAGTAGGGAAAGGGAGCGAGCAGGGAGAGGGGAGGGGGGATGAGGGAGGGAGAGGCGGAGAACGGACGGACAAAAGTTGTTAAGGAGTCACGGGAGAAAACCTCTCTTCGGTCAGTTTTGATAACACTATCCCATTTATTATACTTTGGTTGCCAAGCATTGGGAATAAATGGATGGGATTGTCATTTATTTTGCCAATCTTGTATCCAAAATGATTTTGAATAACTGTTTTGGTTAGGTATAGGCTCTCTTTGGTTGACCTGACATATCATTATGGAGAACTTGTGGGGGGAAACCTGTTCTCCTGGCAATTATTGAAGGTTTATATAATTCTTTTCTATAATATTAACCCTCCGGACCTGATAGATTTTGTTACCAGTGATGTGTTGGAAAGGACACTTGCCAAGCGGAAACATCATGAGAATTATCTTCTTTCATTTTCCGTGTTGTTTGATGGTACCTTTTCATCTATGAAAATGGATCATTGCAAAAATATATTTAGCCTACCATCAAGCTCTAATTTAAACTTAGCTTCTTGCATGAAATTAAGTGGCACACCATTTATTTTTTTAAAAATAATATATCTTATGTAGTGGTATCATCTTAGTGTGAAAGGAGGCAGTGTTAGTAACTATCCCTGAGGAAGAATAAAGGTGCATGCCCATTAATGGACTTTTGATGATGGCAGTGTTAGTAACTATCCCTGAGGAAGAATATAAAGCTGCATGACCCAACTTAATGGGCTTTTAATGATTGGATATTGTTAATTAGTTGCCTACCTCAATCCCTCGAATGTCAGCTGGATAGTACACATGATAAATTAGAGGATTGATATTTAGGCCTAGTTTAATCTGTTGTTGAATGGACCAATTACGATTTAGTAAGTTAGTCTTTGACTAATTTGATGTTCTGTTTCAGAAGACCCAGGTGAAAAACTTGTGCTGCTTTATTGAAAGATTAAAAAGTGATGGTATTCTTTCTCCTTGTGTCTTGGATGTAATCTTGAATTCCATTTTAGAAATATCTGTTATTTGTTAGGGAGTGAAATTGTTTCTGAAGTTAATAGGTTGATTTGAAACTGAGGGATGATAAAAACTTCTGGTACTGCAAGTCAGGCTGTGGACTTCATCTGCAAAAGAGTGTTTAGTTTAGCCATTGTAAAGGGAATTAAGTTGGAACCTACAGATGATCTGACTGTAGAAATAGTATGGTATTCTAGAAACAAATGTCAAAATCTATATGTTTTCTTCATTGTGATCACTTGATGTTGTTGAAGGAAGAATATATGCCTTAGCCTGATTGTTTCTGGAAACAATATAAGCTTTTTTCTATTTATGTAAGGTATAGAAAGTAGCAAGCATCTAAAAGCTGTGTTCAACATAAACAGTAGAGTGAAGTATGACTATCAATGATTTTTAATAGCAAAGGCTTGGTAGATCCTATGATCATGTTGAACAAGGACTGCAACTATGTTTTTAGTATTTTTAAGCACTGTCCATAACTCTCTATAATATGTTATGGGTCTGCATTCTTTGTGTCACAGTGTATTGCTTGTAAATATAAACTTACTATATTATTTTTTTATTATAAGTCAGAGTGATGAAGTTTTCAATTGAATTTTGCATGAAAACTCTGATGGATTTTGATTTCAATGACGAGTGAATGCTGTGGTCCATGTATCTAATGCTTTTTTGTTTATTTCTTAAATACCTTTGGGTTGTGTGGAATTACTCCTGGTGGCTGTATCAATGCTCTGTTGAGAGACTTTTTTAAATGATTAGTTCTAAATATGTCGACCACTTCTTCTATCTCGTGTTTTGTTCTATATTATCCCTACTGGTTGTTTACCTTTTATCCCCTTACAGATCATGATTGGAAGAAGTACAGTGTTGGAAAAACTATCAGATATCATCTTGACAAATAAATATTTAGATTTCCTTGTGAAGTCAAAGGTTCATTGGTTGAGAGTTCAGTCTGAAGAATGATCCTACATTTATACATAAAACAAAAATCAAGGTGAATGGAAAGATAATCTGTAGGGATAACCGATTAGTATTTTGTTTATTGAGGAATATTTGCTGGTATACAGATACATTTGGCTTCAGAATATATTTCCTATGACGCTTATTAGTATTCCTAGCACTTAGAACTATATGTCACTGGAAACAGAACTTAGCTCTTGTTCTTAGCTGTGTCTGAGAATTGTCTATTGCATTATAGGTCTCTAAGGTGGACTTGGTGCCCCAAGGGATTTGGGGGATCAATGTTGATAGTTTGATATAGTATCTATCCTTTATGAGGAAATGTTTAATGTACTAACCTTTTGTTTGTTCTCAAAGTTCATGTATTTTACAGTTCTTTTGCTTTTTGTGTACAGATGGCTGTTTTATTAAATAAGAAACACTGACCTAAAACAAGTCCTTCGTCCAATGAAAATGGATGCTTGTAATTCTTGTGGCCCCCTTGTAAATTCATCTGCAGGATGTTTTTGATTTGCTTTCCCATCATATATATTGCACTGGGATTGACAAATTCTGGTGCTTGTCATCAGCTCCAGAAAGAACGAGAAACAACAAAGGAAAACAGAAAAGAGAAAAAGAAGGAAAAGAAAGAAAAGAGAGACAAATCCAAGGACAAGCATGAACGTTCAAAACACAGGGAACATGGCCACAGGAAGCGAAAGTATGATGAAAGCACTGAGCTCCAAACAGAGGATGGTTACCAGAAAGCAGCAACTAAATATGCGATCGACCAGTTGGAGAAGAGTGGGCTCACTGAAGAGCGTGGACTTCCATTTCCTATGCAGGAACCCTGTGAATCTTCTGAAAGCACTCAGAACAGTTCCAAGAGCAGGAAGCTCGAAGGTCCTAATATCAGTGGTGGTAGCCACGGTAAGAAACTAGCATCAGATCTTTTTATTAACCTCTTCTATTTGTTCTTTTATGCTTATCTTTTCTTAGTGAGGTCTGACATCAAATTTTGCATGGATTATTTAGGTAGTACCATTCTCCGCTTAAAGTTGCCATTGAGGAAGCATAAAGATCTGAAACCGACTCCTGTGACTGATGAGCCATGCTTCTCTGGTCGAGCCACTTATAAAGATCTGGAAGCAACTCCAGCAAATGAAGAGTCTTGCTTCTCAGGTCAGGTCAAAGACCTGAAAGTAACTCCAGCAATCCGGGCCACTTCTAAAGGTCTGAAAGCAGCTCAAGTAATACGGGCTACTTCTGGTGATCTTAAAGCAACAGCAATACGAGCTACTCCCGGAGCTCTGAAAGCAACTCCAGCAATACGGGCCACTTCCAAAGATCTGATAGCAACTCCAGCAATAAGGGCCACTTCTGAAGATCTGGAAGCAACTCTAGCAATACGGGCCACTTTCGAAGATCTGAAAGCAACTCCAGCAATACGGGCTACTGCCAAAGATCTGAAAGCGACTCCAGCAAATGAAAAGCCATGCTTCTCAGGTCGGAACACTTTGGAAGCAACTCCAGCAAATGAAAGACTGTCATGCTTCCCAGACCTGTCCACTGAAGCGCCAATGGTGTTGGAGTTGGGTGATAATGCTCACAGCCAGTCTATCAACGGTAGCAAGAGACCTGAAGCATCAACGGGGCAAGACTTGGGTGACCTTGGTCACAGCCTCTTCAGTTCTAGGAGCAAGAAGGGGGGCAGCAAGAGATCTCGGGAACTGGATAGGCAGTTCAAGGATCTGATAGTGAATTGGAAACCAGCACCGCTCCTTGATGCAGAAGCTGGCACTGAAGACATGGGGTGGCTTTTCGAGAACTCACGGCAATGTCAAGTAAGTTCTGATGCGCAGAGTTGTAGTGTCAGCAGCATTGGTGAAGACTTGAGCGCTCTGGGCTCATTCCAGCCTAGGGCCTGCTACTTGCCTGAGCTTGAAATGTATCAGTTGCCATATGCTGTTCCATTTTGAACTTTGTAATTGAGGGAATAAGATGCTCTGAAGTGTAGGGCATCTGGAGGGGAGTGTTGGGGGAGGAAAGCATTTTTTTTTCTGTTGCCTTGAATCAGATGTTGACTTCACATTTAGATGGTAGAGAGAGAATTTGTTTGGGATGAATGTGTCCCCAATTATATCAATATAAAATCTGCATTTTTGTCACTTGTAAATCTGCTTCCATGTTTTATGTTTCTCCCTGCTTATTCCTTGGAATTTTCTGTTCTAAGCATTTCTTTCTGCCAGTATGAGAAAATATGACATTCAGCTGTAATGCTTCAGTTCATGCTGTGGGTTCGTATTTCTGTATTTATATTTGTGCATATCAATTTTTAGTTGTCTGTTTTTTCCCCTCTCCTTTTTTAAGAACCTTTCTAAATCCAGAAAAAACAATCCTAAGTAAATCCTCGCTGCTTTTAGGATGTGGAACAGAAGACTGAACTCTTGGAATCTCGAAGCGAAATTGCTTCTTTTTTTTTATTTTCGCTCTATTTCGCTGACCAAAAGATTATTTTATTATTGACAATTGTAAATTCCTTCCGGCCCCTTGAGTTTGTGGACGCATTGAAGCAACATAATTCTGCTGCATTCATTCAGGGTTTGTTTATTTGAGAGTCCCTAACATGCGCGACTCTAGCCGTCAAAGTTCTCTTCAGACTCTCTCACAGGATATATACATTGCCAACTAAACCTAGATACAAAATAATAGCAGATTGTCTGGAATGCTTTACTTCACAAGCGTATCCAAATAAACATTTCCGTTTTTCATCCTCGAGTAGAGGGGAAAAAAGCAAGTATCAGGGAGTCGAATATGATATGTCCCTTGTCCAGTAGTTGATCACTAGACAATATGTATCCATGCAATATACATACAATGATGATGCACATTATGATACATAATTTGGCTGACCCGTTGTGAAACGCAGATCAGAAATGAAGTATCATGGACTAAGAAACTATTCTGTGTGCCCAGTACACAAGCGCCCGAGCATAAACTCAGTGGGTAGGGGAGAAGTGTATGGCCAACCTTGTGTATAAATTGTCCGACCCTTTTTATCCTCACTCTCGTGCATATGTAACGAGCACACATTAGAATTTCTTGTAGAATTTAGGACAAAATTTACGTTCAATCCACGAGACTAAAGCGAAGATAATATGTGGTGACCTGTTTGCAATTGGTCGCAAGGAGTGCAGGTGGTTGTTTTCATGCTACCTTCCAAGTTCCAACTAGATAAGATAGTCTGCTTAACGCTCCTATCCAATTTTTATGCCTTACTTTCACGTTTATCTGGTATCTGTCTACAAAGATTATTTTTCCGACCCTCCAAACTATTCTCCGAACCCAAAACCGTCATCATCCCACCACATATAATTCTCTTTACTGAAGAATTGACAATATGAAACCTGGATGAATAATCTGGAAAAAAAAATATTCATAACTTGAAATTATTACAGGTAGAACAAAACAAGTTTTGATATGTACTTTTGAGAAAAGAGATGTCAAGTGTATATAATTCATCTTGTTTCAGCAGATGAAACAAGACTCAACCTCCCTATGCCCTCCCTCTCCCTCTTGAGGTGGCATCCCTCGGCTTCTAACACCATCATGGATGTCTGAATTCAAAATGGCGAAACAAAATACTGTACAACAACAGACCACTCTCTCCTAAGCTGCCTTCATACTGTACAAACTCACCAAATGAAGCAAACAATCGACCTACAGAAGAAGAATCAATCCATGGTGATAGTAATGAGATGCTAATCGAAACTTGAAGACCTACTCCACCAATCTCTCAAGTAATCGTCCAAGGAATTGAGGTGGTTTTGCTCGAAGCTAATCACATATGCATATGTAAAGTCACATAGAGAGGGGTAAATAAGTGATGTGCTAATCAAATGCGAAATTTAAAACTTAGACTAACATATACTAAACACACAAATAGATTCCAAAAAGTGAAGCCGAATTCCCGGTGAAAGGTTTAAAGTTTCTCCTCAAGATTTTTCTTTTATAAGAGTTGAGCTGTTTTAATAGCTCTCTTGGATCAAAACAAGTGAAAGCACAATATTAAATATATATGAATAAGCAATAATATCAATACTAGACAAGAGTAGAGGTGAGAGATACACAAACGTAAACACAAGTATTTGTTTCAAGGTTGGAGCCACTTGTTCTACGTTCCCATCTTCACCTAGAAAGATTTTCACTATCTTCACAAAGAAACTCTACACATGATATAATCCTCTACACAAGAGGAGGGCACACAGCCAATGGTCCTCTACGCAAGAGGAAGACACAAAGCAAATACACTTCTACACAAAAATGTAGCACAAAACAATTTGAAAAATACACCACTTAGTGATCACTAAGATCACAAATTAGAAATCTCACAAAAATAAGAATCATAAAAGGATGATAGAGATGATATCTTAAGTTTGTGAGAAAATTAGGATTTTTGAAATGAAACTCTTAAGAAAACACTTGAAAAAATATCTTGAAAAATATAGAAACTTGAAACTTAAAACTTAAATTTCCCTAAAACTTGTTTTCTTGATTTTTTTTAAAAATTTTAAGCACAAAATTTTCTCTTTCTAAAATCTATTCAAAATCTTATATAAAACTCTCAACTATGACCCATGTTTATAGGAATAGGGTAGAAATGATTAGAGAGTAAACCTAACTATTAAAACATTGATTAAACTTAAATAAAATAAGATATAACCGTTTGAGAATAAAAAATAGAAAATAAAAAAATATAGCCGTTTGAGGCAAGACAGGCCTAGAACAGCCTTGCGGTTGACCGCCCAACAATTCTAACCGTTGAGGTTTGCCTGTCAACCCCTCGGTAGACCCCTTTTCATAGTAGCCGGTTGACTGCTTGGTCGGCCAACTTAGAGCACCATGTTCTCTATTACGCACGGTCAATCGGGTCGATCCAGAAAGGCAATCTAGCTCTCTGCCTAAGCGGTCGACCGTCAGTCAATTGCGTGCACAGGCTTTGCTTGTGTGCATGTTCGATCGACCGCTCGGTCGACAACATGTGCACAAGCATTTGCTTCACACGCTCAGTCAATCGCTTGGTCGACGGTCATATGCTAAACTTGTCATATTATGCATTTTTTAATTCTTTTAATCCCAATAAATTTGTATAAAATTCAAAAAAACAAGTTCTTTTAAATATATATGAGCATAAATATGCGTGATAAAAAATCAACACATATTACAAACATGTGAACTTTTTTTTTGAGTTGTTAAATGCAAATTTTGAAAACATAAACTATGTTAAAAATTATTTTTTCAAAAGCAAAATTATAATTTGAAAAACAAGTTTTTTCAAAACTTGTATAAATACAAAAACAAATTTCTCAAACTCTTTTGAAGTACCAATTTGTATGGATAAAATCCAATACGCATATAAAACACTATGAATTTGTTTTTGAGAAATCAATCTATAAAAACAAAAAATAATCTCGTTAAACCAAAACAAGTTAAACCGAAAACCAAAAACTATTATTCTTCGAAACCAATATCAAATTTGTGTGTGTAGACTTAAGCAATCAAGTCTAATCTAAACTTTACATAATTCTAAACATTCTTACAAACTAGAGTCTTTTTCTTGATATGTTCTTTTCCACTTGACTCGATCAAAAGCTTGATTCATTCGAGCTAGACTCCTTCTTCAGTGCTCTTAATGTGTTCTTTATACTTAAGCTCTTGAATCACGTGTTAGTTTGAAGAAAGTAAACACCAACTAAGATCTTGATTAAAATCTGAAACTTAAATAATACAAGATCATTAGTAGTATAACTATATGAGTTAATCATCATCAAAATTAGAGTTAATCATGATGCTTGAGGGTCGGATTTCATCACTGGTGGCTCAATGACGTTCCCACTTTTCTCTTCACAAATGTCAGAAGCCGCCATAATTTATTGTTCAATCCGAAATTTTGTCAAATTTTGATGTACACATTGTGATTTTGCAATTTTCCTCTTCCCCTCAATCTCCTCCATTTTCCATCTTACTATTATAACTAGCATTCTTTATTATTTTAATAATATCCTAGGGGCTACGACCCCACTTTTCCTAAAAAAGAAATAGAAAGGTTTTCTTTTTAAATATGTTGTTTTGCTTTTATTTTTTCAAAAATATTCGGGCACATCTAAACACTGACTAAATAATATTATATGAAATTTATATTTAAAAAAAATTACACTGAACTAAGTGAAATAACAAAATAATATTCATTCAGGTTATCAAGTTTGAATTGTTAAAGATCTAAAATGAAATCTATTTTTAAGATTCATGACCCCCACAAAATAAGCTATCAAATGAAATTTTAAGATCCAAACCGAAATTCAGTTCAGATGTAAATGGGATGAGCCAAGTTGTCTTTTAACCCTTTCAGTGTGGGAGCCTGTAGAGAGATGCAATCTGAGCTGTTTCTTTTTAATGCTTAGAATCCGCAGAACATGCCCATAAATTTAGGACTTTTCACTGTTTTGGGTTCTATTACGCTGCAATCTTATTATTGATTGAGATTTTTGGCATTTGCCTGTCAAAAATTAAAGCGCATTTAGTTGTGATTTTATTACAGTGCAGAGTTTGTGAGTTTTAGAACTCTGCTGCTACTGCTTTCTGCACACAAAGAAGTACACCCCACTCACATAAACACAATGAATGAAAAACTACTGGCAGCTTTTAGATGCACTGAATTTGCTAGTGAATGAATTTGGTGAAAGAATTTAAAGGACCCAACACTGTGTTGCATGGCAACGTATGGCAAATTTTCTGTTCATGTGAAGATATGAGGTGCAAAAAAGAGAGACCCCAGTGAACTGTTTGGGGCAAGATCTTGCCTCTCATGGTTGTGAAAGTTTCTGACCAAGGTGTAAGTCAGATTCCAGTAACAAGTATTTTTTTTTTTTAAAACTTGATTTTGAGAAAGCTTACGACCGCATATGTATTTGAGAAAAAACTTGCATCTATAGACAACGAGAACTCTTAGATTATTGGATTTATGGGTTATTATTGGCTTCAAGTAGGTTGCCAGTGTCAACACACATATAGTAGTAATGAGATCGTATGCAAAAAGGGGCCTTAGAGAGATTTTAATTTCATGAATCATGATTTCTAGATGTAGATACTAATTGAAAGTTTTGGTTCTGAAAAATATTGTCAAGTTCGTTATCAAAAGTTAGTTATGCATATGACACTCTTCTCTTTGAAAATACTGCCAAGAACTAACTTTAAGATTTCTATTTTAAAATGTGGGCTAGCCTTAAAAGTTGAAACCTATTTTTATTAAGGGTTTCTCTTATCCTTTTAGCGTAAACTCTCTCTTGCTAAGTTTCCTAAATTTAGATTGTTAATTTTGTCTTTGTCCTCTTTGTTATATGCATACTAAAACTGGAATTTTGATAGATTTGAAAGATTTTTTTCTTCATTGAGCACTCATTAGAAAGCTCCATTTTAGTTACGAACCTCCACCTATTTTAAATTGCCCTGAAACTAACAAATTCTTGTTCATTTCACTTCCAGACATATTTGCAACTTTTATTTTGCTTTCCTTGGCATTTAGAGTTTAATTCTATTTGCAAAGCATATGGACCACACCACCTAAGGGTTCTCCAGCCATTTGTGCAGTATATTCACAACCTCAAGGTTCTAATTGCGTACAAATAGACATATAATGAGTTTTATTATGCATAAATTTTAACAATTTTTTTCCCCATTTGTGAAAGACTTCTTCTTTCTAACATGATTCCAAGTTTCGTGCAATACGATTTTGGATTGACTTGACAAAGGTACTTCTTGCAATGATCACTCAATTCCATTGAAGCAACAAGGACAAGGCGTGCAACTTGTCTTTGGTTATCCTGCTTCGTGCCATTTCTATATGGCCTGTGCTCCTCTTTGACAAGGGAATCTATGCAACGATTTGATTATGATCTACCATTAGGCCTTAATTTCCAGGTAATGGAATCATTCTCAAAAGATGACTAAATGAGAAAAAAGGTACTTCTCAGACAATAGGATTCACAACTATATTGAAAAATCAATGAATCTTTCGGTTAAATAGTGTCTAAAACAAACTACCATTTGATCAGTATGTTAGTATTTAGCGTACCTCATATTCATTGGAGAAGAATTCAAGTTCTGACAGTTTTCTTATATTCTTCATAGTGATTGGAGAAGAATTCAGGTTTTGACAGTTTTCTAATACAGATCTGTCTCCAGTTTGAATTGGACACAAGTTTTCTATTTCTCTGATGAAGTGTTGATTTGAGTTCGTGTTGGAATAAAATCATTCTAGGTGCCTATATAAACCCCTTAGGGGTGGCCTTTGAAGGTGTGTCAAGAAGAGTCAAGAATTCAAGAAAATTTCAGATTTTCACTATTGAGAGTTGTGAGAGAGATCTTCTTATAACTCTTATATTTTCTTCTCTGTTTTCAATAAAGATTTCTTCCCTCCTCCCCGTGGCGTAGGCACATTGCCGAACCACGTTAAATCTTGTATTGTTTGCTTGTATGGTGATTTATTTTTAATTTCTTGCCAGTGATTGATCTTCTACGCTTCCGCTTGCGCTGCCGAGTCTTCAACTTGATGATCGGTGATAAATTATCAACAATTGGTATCAGAACGATGGCTAGCAAGACGATCACGACAACCAAGTTCAATGGGGTAATTCGACGGGAAGTTCAACTTTCTATTTTGGAAGATGCGAGTAACATCGTTGCTTGTGAAGGAGGGCACACACAAAGCCATAGTTGGTATTGAGAAGAAACCATCGAAGATCGGGGATGATGAGTAAAATGACATCGACTTTCGCGCAAAGGCGACGATCATACTATGCATATCAGAAGAGGTCCTCTACAACGTGATGAACGAGGAGACAAATGCTGATCTTTGGTGTAGACTAGAGAACCTTTATATTACAAAGAGTTTATCGAATAAGCTCTTAATAAAGAAGCAATTATACAACCTTCGGATGAAGGAAGGTATGTCTATTCTACAACATCTCAATACTTTAATCGAATTTTAAGCGACTTGTTAGTTCTAAAGGTTAAGCTAGAAGAAGAAGACAAAACTCTTCTGTTACTCTCTTCTCTTCCATCAAGTTATGACCACTTGGCAACCACCATCATGTATGGTGAGGAATAAGTTAGAAGATGTCAGACAGATACTCCAGAACAACAAGCTGATGAAGAAGACAGATTATACGAAGGAGGCCTCAGAATTATTTGTCAAAGGCCAGAGGGGAAGATCGAAGAGTAGGGGACCCAAAAGGAATCCAGAAGTTTCTAACAGTTTCTCTTACTACTTTACAAGAAAACAGGGCACATCAAGAAAAATTGTATGAAATACAAGAAGATGCTGAAGAGAAAGGGTGACAAAAACTATGATGGGGCGAGTACTAGTGAAAAGTTAGATCAAGCCGGGGTTGTCGAAGAAGCAGATGAGTATTCATGTGATGTCTTGACGACTGAATCCGAAAAAAATAAATACTCATATGCTTGGTCACTTGATTTGGGGTGCACATACCACATGTGCCCAAAAAAAGGAGTGGTTCAGTACTTACAAGCCTTATGATGGAGGCTCTGTCCTGATGAAAAATGATGTCGTGTAAGACTGTTGGCATCGGCAATATCCGTTAAGGATGTTTGATGGACAGGTTCGGACCCTCACGAACATTCGACACCTTTCAGATTTAAAGAAAAATTCTCTCATTAGGGGCTTAAAAGCTCGAGGGTACAAGTTTTTGGTGTATATGGAGGAATCAAAGTTACTAAAAGCTCCATGACGATTCTCAAAGGAGAATGGACAATAAACTTGTACAAGTTGACAGGATGTATTATTGTTGGTGATGCTTCAGCAGCAACAGAGAAGGAGGATACTATAAGACTTTGGCACATGCGTCTTGAACACATGAGCGAGCGAGATCTTCAAGCCCTACACAAAAGGAGTGTTCTATAAGGTATCAAATATTACAAACTTGATCTTTGTAAATTTTGCATTATGGGTAGGCAACGTAAAGTAGCTTTCTCTACATCTCAGCACAAGATAAAAGACTTGCTAGATCTCTTACACACAGATGTGTGGGGGCTTTCACCAGTAACATCCATAGAAGTGCTAGGTACTATGTTACTTTCATAGAAAATTTTTCAAGAAAAGTTTGAGTATACTTCTTGAAGCAGAAATCGGAAGGATTTCAGAAGTTTAACGAGTGAAAAACTTTGTTAGAAAATCAAACGGAGTGAAAGGTGAAAGTCTTAAAATCCGATAATGGAAGCGAGCACACCTCTGAGGAATTCAAAGACTACTTAGCATGCGAGGGCATCAAATACCAGTTAAGTATTTCAGAGCGACCGAAACAAAACAGAATAGCATAGCACATGAATCATACACTTACAGAGCGTGCCCATAGTATCAGTTACAAGTTGACATGTCAGAAAGATTTTGAGCAGAGGCGGTAAATCATGCGAGCTATCTAGTAAACATGACACCATCAACAGCTATTGGTCTTCATATCCCAAGGAGATATGGCGAGGAGAGTCTGTCGACTATTCAATCTTACAGATTTTAGTTATTCAGCGTATAGTTTGATTGATAGTCCGAAAAGAAATAAACTGAAGTCCAAGTCTTAGAAGTGTATCTTCATCGGGTTCACCAAAGGAGTCAAGGGTTTCAGACTTTAGGATTCTGAGAAAAGAAGCGTGTTTACCAGTAGAGATGTGATCTTTGACGAAAAATCAATATTACAAGAAAAATTATAGACGAAAGACAAAGCGCAAGATGGAGCTTCAGATAGTTCAGCAGACACTCAGGAAAAGAGAGTTAAGTTCTCAGAGAGTTCTAAAAGGCCTGAAGGGTTAGAAGAAGACTCCTCAGATTCAGATGGAGACAAACAGGCTACTCAAGAGCAACCTAAACTATTAAGGCGGTCAGTCACAGTTACGGTGCCACTAACAAAGTATGGTTAAGATGATGATCATGTCTTTTTCATATTAGTAACAGAAACATGAGATCCTGACAGTTACAAGGAAGCGTTCGAGACAGATGACCACAACAAATGAATTACAGCCGTGGAGTAAGAGATAGAGTCTTTAGATAGAAATCAAATATGGACATTAGTCAATCTTCCAAAAGACTCCAAGGTAATATGTTGCAGATGGGTCTTTCAGAAGAAGGACAATGAGCAGTACAAGCAAGGTTGGTTACCAAAAGATATGCTCAGAAGGAGAATATTGGCTACATTGAGATCTTCTCTCCTATAGTCAAACATATATTTATTCGGATATTATTAGCGATAGTTATTCAGTTTGATCTAGAGTTAGAGCAGATGGATATTAAAACAGTGTTTCTGCACGGTGAGTTAGAGGAGAATATATACATGAAACAACCTGAAAGTTATATTCAGAAAGTTAAAGAAAACAAGGTATGTCTTCTATAGAAGTTCTTATATGGACTTAAGCAGTCTCCCAGATAGTTGTACAAGCAGTTCGACTCTTTCATGATCAAAATCAAATACAACGATGTGAGTATGATAATTATATCTATTTTAAGCAGAGTGATGATCCAACATATTTGCTGTTATATGTGGATGATATGCTGATTGCTGCAAGAAATAAGACACATGTTTAGAAGTTTAAAGTTCAGCTCAAGAAGAAATTTGATATGAAAGAAACCAAAAAGATCTTAAATATGAAAATCACTGTAGACAGAGGCTCAAGCAGACTTTAGCTATCCAAGATAACTATGTTCTCAAGGTGTTGTTAGATTCTACATGGCAGAAGTAAGGCCCGTCACTGCTCCTTTGGCAGATCATTTCAAATTATTCTCCAAGCAGTGTCCACAATCACTGAAATAGGAGGAGGAGATATCTCGAATACCATATGCTAGTGCGATAGGATCACCCATGTTTGCTATGGTCTGTACTAGGCCTGATTTAGCCTATGCAGTTAGTATAATAAGTCGGTTTATGTCAAATCTAAGAAAATAATATTTAGAAGCAGTGAAGTGGCCGCAACAATATCTGCGAGGGACTGCGAGACTAGATTTGATGTTTCAAAGATTGAAAATAGAGAAGCCTAGGTTACTATAAGACTATGTTGATGCAGATTATGCAGGAGATCTTGATCAGTGAAAATCTACGACATGCTACATATTCATTGTAGCTGAGTGCGCCATAAGTTGGAAGACAGAATTGCAAGATTCAGTTGCTCTTTCAACTACAGGGGCGGAGTACATGACTGCAGTTGAAGCGTCAAAGGAAGCTTTGTAGTTGAGAGGATTGGTTGAGACATTTAGTATCACATAAGATTCAGTTCGAGTTCATTGAGACACAGAGAGTGCGATTCATCTCGCTAAGGATCACAGGTATAGCGAGCATATTGATGTGAGGTATCATAAGATATGTCAGTGAGTCGTGGATAATAAGGTGATCGATTTGATAAAAATCAGCACGAAAAGAAATCCAACAGATATGATGACGAAGACTATCCCGGTGGAGCAGTTCAGAGCATCTCTGAACTTCATTAAGGTTCTCTAAAGACAAAATAGTGAACGGGCTCTTGGGAGAGAGCCATGTGAAGTCACAAAAGGAGGAGAAAGAATGGCAAATGAAACAAAGACCAATTTCTACGGACGAACTCAATGAACATGAGTCAAGGTAGAAATTGTTAGTATTTGAAGTGTCTCATATTCATTGAAGAAGAATACAGGTTTTGATAATTTTTTAATACGGATCTGTCCTCATATTCATTAGAGAATAATTCAGGTTTGGTAGTTTCCTAATACGGATCTCTCCTTTTTTGATTTGAATACGAGTTTTCTATTTCTTTGAGGAGGTGCTAATTTGAGTTCTTGTTGGACTAGGATCATCCTACGTGTCTATATAAACCCCTTGGGGTGACTTTTTGAAGATGTGTCAAGAAAAGCTAAGAATTTAAGAGAATTTTAGATTTTCACCATTGAGAGTTGTGAGAGAGATTTTCTTTTAACTCTTATTTTTTTCTCTATTTTCAATAAAGATTTCTCTCCTCCTCCTCGTGGACATAGACACATTGTCAAACCACGTTAAATCTTGTGTTTTTTGATTGTGTGGTGATTTAGTTTCAATTACTTGCTAGTAGTAGATCTTCTACGTTTTCGCTTCCGCTGCCGAGTCTTCAAAGCTATCTGGACTAGAAGAGATAAAGCTATATCAGGGTTGATTATTGACCCATGATAGAGTTTTTGAACTTGCCCAACTATACTTTGTGCCTATCAACACTTGGTGCATTGAAATCAATTAATAGTGAGCAAGAAAGAATAAACATTAGCAATGATGAATTTGAGGTTTGGTTCTTCCTTTTCTTCTTCTGTGTGTGCGCGTGCGCTCGCGTGCAGACAAGTGGCTATGTTGTTTGTTAGAGTGTCAACACATTTTGCATTGATCTAATTATTTTATACTTATGAACAAATATATTGCATGAGAGAAATAAATCTAGTTCATTGATACAGGGTCCCCATATTAGGTATTGGTAGTTTGTTAAAGTCATCATTATTGCTTTCGTAGCATGTAATCTGTAACTATTGTATCAATAGTGACAGAGGGCCAAATTTAACGCAACATACCAGGACATTTCTAGTCAGAATAGTATTCACGCATTTTGACACGTTTGTAGTGAAAAAAACAAAGTGATAAAATTGGAAATTAAGCTTTCATAACTAAAACAAACAAGCATATTCCAAAGTTAGTAAATAAGCTAGATATTTCATTAGCTTATTATTTGGGATAACTTGAATCCAATTGTTTCTTTAGCTAGAATGTAAGTTGGAAACAAGCTATAGTAATTCATATTGTCATAAGTATGTTTTTACGGAAGAGATGTTATAGTTGTTGTTAGACAGTCTTATCTTTAGATATCTTTATCCTATTGTTAGATACTCTTATTTTTAGATACTCTTATCTTAC
Organism: Agave tequilana; assembly: GCA_038442645.1. NCBI lineage: Eukaryota > Viridiplantae > Streptophyta > Magnoliopsida > Asparagales > Asparagaceae > Agave > Agave tequilana. The sequence goes on along the minus strand of JAVJIF010008345.1, from coordinate 213,255 downwards.
CTTATCTTTCTACTTATTTTCTTATCTATCTACTCTCTCTTGTATCTATATATTGATGTAATTGCTTTATGAATATACATACTGAAACTTCTTCTTCTTCAAATTATCATGGTACCAGAGCTTTCTTGAGTTCCAGTTTAACCTTTTTGTAAACACTTTAAAGACTATTTCCTTCAGGAATTGACTACAACCCCAACAAAAATTTGCACATGGGGATATTTTGTCAGGGGTGAAATGTTTTCTATTGCAAAAACAAATGACAGAATTTGCACATGATTTGAAAAGCAGTCAGTCAGGCTACCCCATGTCAGAAATATACGAAGAAAAGATGTACATAGATTTGTTGCACTTCATGGTGTAACCACATAAAATTTGCGCATGATTTGTTTCTGAAAAGCAGTGAGTTAGCCATGATTCCATAACATGGCTAACTCACGTAACAATCCAAGACGAAAAGTTACATACTGATCTAGTGTCATGAAACCATCAATCTACACTTTGGACAAAAACTGTGACCTCGGGACAGTTGGTAAACACACTAGTTTATGGTGTGTGTGGTCCTAGGTTCAAACTCAACACCCCTTACTTGCACTACAACAAAAAAATCAATTAGAGGCAGCCAGTGAGTGCCACTTTGTTTGGAGTCGCAATTGTTGGACTTGACAACCAGATCAAGACCAACCGGTCCAATGTCCAGGTCGGTGAAAATCAGGTAGGAGATTTTTCTTTCAATTGAACGTTCCTTAATACAAAACTACCTTTCAAATCACTTAGACGCCAATCAGACTGGTATTTAGTCAGTCTCGTATTAGTAATAAATCAGCAAGTTCAACAATAATTTAGCTAACAATAATATTTATTATAATAAATATTCCAGTATGAATACTTATTCAACATAACCCTGCAATGAGAACGTTAGTTCAAATAGACAGAGAATATATTGGAATTCAATAATTCAATAATCATGAGCATAAGTATAAACGAACATACTAACATAATAAGAACAAGATTTTAGAGTGAGATACACGTAAAGCGAATCTCCTTGAGACAATTATGGTGATTTTCAACAGGAATAAATATATATGGTATTGTGGCACATTTTTTTTTAGTGTCATAATAGATATATTCATAATTTTTTTACTTTCTCTCTTTAGAGAAAATTAATTGACTATCATTATATACCTCTATTGCGACAATTATGACAATTACCGCCTTAGAGTTAGTCGTTAATATCCATTTTTTAGTGATATTAGTAAGATTTTCTCCGCTATCCAGGAGGACCTTATTCCAACATTAAAATGATACAAAAAAAGGAACTGTAACATAAGAAGAGGAGAGATCCTACTGTCTGCATTTATGAATCTCTAAGACACAATTTCTACACTATATTAGATGCCTCTTTTTTACTGGTTACCTAATAAAGAGTAAATCCAAATATCAATGGAACTAAGAGAAACACACTTTTAACAACTAAGCCATTAGGTATATAAACTTCTCTTTCCTACTGGTTTGACTAACCATTACTTTTTTTTTTCCAGTCCTACTGGTTTGAATAGCCATTACTTATAACTAGCCAGGAGCAAATTGGTATATGTAACCATAATGGGGTAGTGAATGTACCTTAAAGCCTCAGTAAAATTTCCAATTGATATTGTCCCCATAGATGCTGTAACCACATACAGCTACCCAACATCTTCATCTATCCATCTGCATGTTGGTTGGAGATTTCCAATCTGCCTAGGATGACAGATGAACCATATGAGCATTCCATCTGGGTGAACTGCAGTTTTATAGACTAAGCTCCATTACCACCGAAACTTCCAAGATATAGCCATGTTTGCTATTTGAACTCTTAAAACAATTGATTAAGGAAATGCTCATCTCCACAATGTTGCATAGGGTTTGAGTAATTAGCATTGTGCATCAAGTGAATATTGGGGCGAGAGGACTATATACTATCTAAGTTCCATATACTAAGAGGAGGTCCTCTCACTCTCTCCAGAAATGTTTATTCCACAGAATGTCAGATACAAGATAGGGCAAAACTTACCTGCTAGTAACAGTTAACAAGGTAATTTAAGACCGGGAATGCCTTTTTGTTAGCCTCTATGGCCGATTTGAAGTCTTATAGATAAATGTAAACTCCCGATAGCAAATTTATCATATCACCCTTCTTCTAGACTCTCCTATAGTCTAGTAGAACTTTGTAGGATATTGTTGCACAAAGTTAAACAACATAACCCAACAAGGTAGCTATTTCTAATCTTTAGGAAGAGCTATACTGTTCAGAAGGAAAAATTAGTTAGAAGGCAGAAAGGATCATATGGTATGCTTCTTAAAGATTGATTTCTATAGGCACACCACGCTTTAGAAAGCTACTTGCGTACTTCTAATTGCTTTTTATGTGGATAATGAAGCATTTGTAAGATGCGAGCATCATATTCAATATATAAAAGACTAAACATAATAAAACTGAAAAATACATGGGACTTTGACAAAAGGTCACAACAGATGGATACTAATTGCAACTGATGACAACTAAAGAAGGTAATGCAGACAAACACTTCGGGGTTGGCTATGCTTATAATCAATTATCATATTTCTTCAAAACAATTGAATACCTCTTGAGGACTGCTAGCCACTTCAAGAATAAACAAGCTACATTGAAATAGAAATCAAATACTGATGCTCAGGGGAACTGAAACTCATGTGTGATCCCTCTTCCCTTTGAGATTCAACTAACCATTACTTCATTGTGACGATCATAATGGAAGTTATTATATTAAGCATTAAAAGATAGCTCAAACCCTCAGTGGTCACCGCCATCGCTAACAACTTAATCCTACCATTTGGAGCTCCATTTATTTTGAACGAGGCTAAACAGCCTTGAGTTGCCTCTTTCAACAGATTTGATGGATACCTTGAGCTCCCTCACCACCTGATCGTATATTCAAACAATTAGGCTTATTGTTAATGAAGAATTTAATAAAGTTAATCAATAAGGATTGTGTTAGTTAAAAGATAGAGGCCAAATTGTCCTCTGCTTTCTTTCTTCAATAGATAAAATCAGAACTGGATGGGATATTACTGAATGAGGCAGGCCCCTGAAGGGTGTGTTTGCAAAATACTGGCTATGAGTAAAACTAATCTGTTTGTTTGTTTTTCTAATAACCTAGAAGTGGCAAGTAAGATTTGCAAAGGATGGGAATAAATTGGTTAATGCTTAATGTGTCTGTTTGAAGGCCAGTTATTATGTGGTCCTGATGAGCATTAAATCAAGCCTTGCCTTTATGGTCCTTTGCAAGGGAAAAAAAATACAAAATTCAAGATTTAAGCAAAACTCTCCCCGCATCTGATATTAGCCCATTAGACAGTTCAGAGGTTCTCAATCTGGATTACTTTAGGAATGATTCTGAACTTGGTCGTTTAGCTCTATCACTACCTATGCATGCATGATTTATGCCATGGCCACTAGAAGGTAATGAAAATGGTTAAAGTTGCTGAATTTAATATTGGAAACAACATAAATGTACTTAATTATCAATTCCCCAAAATAAGCAAAATCAGTCTAGCAGTCTTCCTGCAGGCAGCCCCATGTTCCCAGAGAGCTAATAACACTCTATTCTAACTTGCCTCTCTTCTGCTATCTCTAACCTGATTTAACCTTCTGGTGATTTTATATAAAAGATTGCACATGCAAGTGAATCAAACAGACACTGGAGTATAATTCTTTTCATCACAATTCCAATATGTTCAAGTGGCTAATTGAAGATAAATTAAACTGGTTATTTGGTTCCAGATCATCAACTTCATAACTAAACTAATCACATAATCTTCTCTCCAGCGTCGCGGTCACTCTCCTGGCTTAGCCGTTACAAACTGGCAAACTGCAATGCGGTTCAGGCATCCTAGAATTGCTGTACATCAAGAAATGCCTCACCTTCATGTCAAAGCTTAATTGTCATACTTTTATGTTACATTCAATATTTTACATAAAGCAACAGTCACTGGATTGTATATCTACTGAACATGGTTTCAGATATCATCTGACGCTGATATATATTGGCAATATCATATCGGAATTTGAGGTACTCAATACGATATTAACTCTATAATATCGTTCAATATCGATTTTTGATATCCCATATGGTTGATGTTGATGATATTATCACTATAAACCATTGGCTGATACCAATATTGATAATGGGATTTTAAACCATGCTACTAAAGTTATAGGACTTGTAACCCAGTTAGTTAGTCATAGATATATCATGGTATCTTTGAAGTACTAAAATACTTTTATGCATGTAATTCCTGAACGGCGTGACAAATTCTAAGGGCATCCTTTCTACTTAATATATTTGGGAAAGCCTCTTGTCCTTTTTCTCACAAAAAAAAAAAAGATAAATTCCAAGGACATATCCTTCATGTTTTGTGGAAAAGACAAATATTTTGAGACATCACAGATTTTTCCATTTTTTTTTTGTCATTGGTTAGACATTAGTTGGCCGCAGAAATCCCATTAGTTTTATACTTGTAACTGTGCTTGAATTTTTTTAGATTAAACGGTGAACTTATATCGGTCCCACGCATTCCATTAAAAAGATTTTAACAAAACAATCCCACAAAGCATGTGCGTCAAAAACACATCAAACCCTCTTAAATAACTAGCTGATTTTCGTGCACATGCAAGTGTTGGAGAGGAAAGCAAAACAAAACAAAAGAGACAACAACAACTACAAAATACAACACAAAAGAGATCATGGTGCTCCCTGAAACAAAAACATGATACCCCTTGCTGCAATAATCAGGATGAGTTCCTAGATGACACTGATCATATGAAATCAGGGTCCTTGTCGTCCTCTCTCTGCGCCCCCTCTGATGAGGTTCAGAGTTCTCGTTATCTGTGGCATCTCCACAACCCTCCTAGTCAACCCCTTGGAAGTACTTGATAGGAGTTACATCCAATAGATAAAGGATTTCAGAAATATGCAGAAAATTTCTTCAGGGTGATCTGATTAAGTTATTAAATATTCTATTATTTCGCTCTCTCTAAATTTCCCAAACAATAGCTGCTGCAACAAAATCCCAAAAACCACTATCATTCTTAGTGAGAGATGTAAATCTCCAAGAAGACCATAAGGTTCTCAAACTCATCGATAATTGAGGGACTCATACTTTGAAGCATTGAGTCATCTTCTCTCAGACCCAACAGTTGAATGGGCAACCTAGAAATAGGTGATCGATGGAATCCCATCCCCGGCACATATAACACAAATGTTAGGTCCATGTCATTTTCTTTTCATAAAGTTATCTCACGTTAGGAGGGCCTTATTGACCACCAACTAGAGGAACGCTCTAATTTTAGGCTGCGTCTTAACCTTCCATATTTCTTTGACAAAAGGGCATCTAAAGCCCCATTGTTTAGCCTATAGTAGGCGTTATTTGCTGAAAAATTTCTTTTAGGATCCCACTCTCAGGTTGGTTTGTTTCTAATATCACCAATATGTCCCAGAGTAATTGAAAGATATTGTAAGAGCTCTTCTTTCTCCTCAGAGTTTTCAGGTATAATCCACCCCATTCCCGACCAGTGCTAAATCACCGGACCCTCCGGGTCAGTAGAACGATTGAAAATGTTTGGGAATGCTTTCCTAAGGGGACATATGAACACCATTTTTCAAGTTAGAACCTCGTTCTTCTACCCCTGCCTACCTCCTTCGAGATACAAGGAAGAAAATAACCTTAATGGTTCTCAACCTCTCTATAGCGGTGAAGTAATTACTCTATTGATGCACCTATCTGTCCACCAACCAGAGAGAGGGAGATAGCTGTGAGACAACAGAGTCGCCTACTTACGAGTAAATTTCGTAAACAATTTCCACCATCATTTGAGGAGTAAGGCAATGATGAAATCCCGTAAGTTAATGACTCCTAAATCACCGTACTCCTTGCGTTTACAGACTCTTTTTCAGCTCACCAGGCTAAACGCCTTTCCCACTTACCGCCGCATGGAAATCTTCTTCTCAGAGAATCAATTTCTCTTTCAACCCATCTTAGTAGAGCAAAAAAATATAGAAAGTAAGTGGGAATAGTAGAGAGGACTGTATTGACCAACGTGATTTTTCCTCCTAAAGATAGTAGCTTCCATGTCCACCCTTCTAGTCTCTTCTGAATTCTTTCCATGAGAGGTCTCCTATGTACCTTCTTAAGTCTCCCAGTAGAAAGTGACAGTCCAGATAAGTGATTGGAGGCATCTTAACCGGGTAGTTCAAGAGCAATGAGATCAGAAAGTTGTTGACTAACACTTCCCCCAGGAAGCGCAGGGAGCTTTTGCGGAAGTTAATCTTGAGTCCCGACCACTTCTTGTAGCATCTTAGCACCCATTTCATCACCATTGCATGTGGTATATCTTCCTTCTAAAAAATGAGAGTATCGTCAACATAATGAAGGTTAACCAAAACATTCTCTTCGTCCCAGCATCCCAGGCCCTTAATCAGACAGACTCTACATATGTCGATCATCATGTGAAGTTCCTCGATCACAAGCACAAAAATTAATGGAGATAGCGAGTCCCCCTGTCTAAGACCCCTCTTATAGGCAATCTCCCGACCTTGGTTGACATTCGCCAATACCATCACTTTCGCACTCCGCAACCAAAGTCTAATCCAAGAGGTCCGTATAGAAGAGAATTCCCAGGAATGCAAAGCCTCCAGGATGCAATCCCACTCCACCATGTCAGATGCCTTCTCAAAGTCCAGCTTAAGCATGAAACCCGGTACCTTGTTTCTTTTAGCGAATTGAAAAACTTCTTGTGCGGTTGCTACGGAGTCCAAGGTACTCCTTCCTCTTAAAAATCCTGATTGGTGGTCTTCTATTATGTCCCCAGGACTTTTCTTAATCTATTAGCCAGTACCTTGGAAACGATCTTCAATGAAGCATTCAGCACGCTAATAGGTCTGAAATCTCCTGCTTCTCTAGCTTCCCCTTCTTTGGGATTACTATCACATTTGCGAAGTTTAGCCTTTCTAACTGGAGGTGCCCCTCATGCAAACATGTCAGCAATCTAACGATTTCCGGTTTAACCAAGTCCCAAAATTTTCTGTAAAAGAAAACCGGGAAACCATCACGACCCGGAGCTATGTCGACCCCTAATCCCCAAACTGCTACTCTGATTTCATCTTGGGTGAAAGGCTTGTTAATCTCTGCCAGATTACTTTGCCCACTTGTCGACTGAATTATTCAATTCGTGATGTAACCGGCCAAGGGGTTTGATTGTCTTCTTGATCAATTATGTGGTTCTACTGATTAAAGTATCTTAAATGACTGTTCTTTATAGATTAAGTGGTTGTACCGATTAAAGTATCTTAAATGACTAAAATATTAAAAATCTACATGATAATCTATCTCCTTCTCAGAAAGCAACAAAATCAGAGACTTGATAATTTAACATGGAAACATGAAGGAATAACCAATTATTGAGTATAATGTGAACCTGGGAGTGAGCTAGCTTGACCTAATTTGGTGAGTCCAAATCTAGTCTAGCACAAAACAAGAGGTTGAAACCAGCTCATGGGAACCAATTCCATAGTGAAACCAACTCTACATCTTGAAAAACTGATTATCTATTCCTTCGGCAATACTCAAAATCACAAAATCTCAATTCCAACGGCAAAAAGTTCTTAGTCTTCAGATTGAAGGTAAGTTTGAGAAAATATAGATAGATAGCATGTAACAGACATGACTGTCACCACTTAAACTGCAATCTGCAACAATCATTGTTTTCAACTCAAAAGTTTACAGCAGTTTGCAGTATGACCTGAAAATTCAAGTAATAGAGACGTGAAAAATTAGAAAATAGTGTGTGTTTCTATAAGATGTAGTGAATGATGAGGAGAAATTGAGCCTCTTAGATAGGACATAAAAGAAACAGATAATACTTCAATTAGGAAGATGTAGTAGATGTTAGGGGGAAATTGGGTCCCGCATTTAGGAAGATGCAGAAAAATTTCTCCCTTTTGCTTCCTATATATATTTTCTATTGTTAGAAATCAACACGCGTTAAAAGCCTAAAATCCAAACTATTCAATTACCCATGAGTTCTTAGAAGTGAAAGCAGATGTCAATTTTATGTTTGATGCTTCTATGAAAAACTGCAAGGATTGTGTAGAAAGAGCTACTAGTTAGTTATATGACATTAAATACAAACAAGAAAGCATTTTACAAGAACGAAGTGAACAGAGTGGGATTCTCAATGTTTTACATGTTTGATATTTTCTGGAAAGCCTCGTGCCGCGGATATCAGAAGAAGAAGAGCTCTGAGCAAGTAAGGTCAAATAGAAGTCACTACAAATATTACCTTTCGTATTGTCAGAACCAGCTCCATAAGTCTTTGTTGACATAGAAATCTTCTCGTTATTATTGGTGCATATAACACCTGCTATAATTTGTAATCCTGCAACACATTAGAGAATTAAAAGCATTATAATTAGCAAAAAGCATTGTGCATTATATCAAAAGATTGAGCTGCAATTGATATATTAATATCAGAAACTCTAATGTTGTTTATTTTTGTGAAAAAAGACACCATGTCTCTCGCATATCAGCAGCAAATTGGGTCCTCCAATCACTATTTTCGGCTCAAAATTTATAGCACTGCACAGTCAACCTAGAGAATTAAGTAATAGGACGCCCAAGAAATAGAAATAGCAAGTATTTCGAGAAGGAAGATGAAGTGAAACGTTAGAGAAAAATTGAACCCCTTGTGACTGTTAGTGAATTCTCGCAAAATTGGGCCCTAGAGTTAGGATGTTGTAGAAAAAATTTTCCTTTTGCTTCCTATATATTTAACATGGTGATGAACTGATGTACTGGAAGTCTGAAACCAATATCGATAATTTATTGATGTTCTACTCAAAAAAAAAAAAAAAAAGTTTTAGCTGTGGGACTAGGTTCAACTTCATAGTCACGTCTTTCATATTTCTTAAACTTTACAATGTGAAACTATTTCAATCACACATGAATGCTTATGACTGAAAGCAGATCTCAATATATTTCAAATGCTTTCATGGAAGACTGCATACTCGTATACAAAAGCTACTAGTTAATATGATGATTTAAAGAAGCGGCAAGCATTTCACACGGAGGATTGAACAAAATTGAGGTTGAGTTCATGCATGAAACTTGCAATGAAGATTTATGGAGTATACACATATAGGAAAGTGTAGATTATAAAATTTAAATGAAATTTTCAAAAAGAAAGATGAAGCACAAGAATTAATTATATAGGGTTGATGTTTTCATAAAACTTCATATCGTGTGTGTTACAAGTTCCAATTAATAAAAGTCATCCAAATTTCTTTTGAGAGAATTTTCTTGTAATATTGGTCAGTGTAACACCATCAAGAATTAGAAACACCAGCAAGAATTAGAAACTCTTGAATTAGCATAATGGTTGTGCATTATATTGATTACTTGAGCTGCGTTTGATACCTGAGGCTACATATTAATATCAGAAACTCTAACATGTAGAGTGTATGGAAGCACTATTAGAGCAAAATTGTATGTGAAATAGGCAGTCCTAAATTGACATGATTCTGAAAATTTACAAAATTAAATTGTGCAGAATACTTGTTTACTGCATCTGATGCTCAAATAACGCTCAAATAACAATCCTCGTATTTGGAATTTTACCAACATTGCTCAATGCCAGAACCATTTGCATCTTGTGATATTTTCTCGCCACGAAAGGCAGTGCAGTTTTCTTGACCACAAGTTCAGCAGCACATCTGTCTCGACACGGTCACACTCAAACTGATACAGATGTTCAAGAAATAAATTCAGTCGTCTTAAAGAGACCTTCTGCCTTTCAATCATCATCGGCTAGTTGCCTCCGAACCAAATTGTAAGAAATTAAATCGACATCGTCCACATAAAAAGAAGTTCAAAAACATAAAAGAAAGTGAACTGAAATGATGTAAAATTAAAGGTTATCAAGACCATGCACACGAGAAACACAGCAGAAGCTGCAACTTATTTAAGCCGCATTGTAAATCTGAAGGTGTCAGGTCTCCAAACATAAGTGAGAGGCTGAACAAGTTGCAACATTTTCAACAGGGATAAAAAGAAGCCCGGGATCATAATACACACATATATGTGTCAGATCCATGACCATAAAGTCCAGGCAGAAGCTGCAACATTTATAAGAGTATGCCAATCAGAACAAGCAGACACACACCATGACCAAACCCATCTTTAGAAGCTTTAAAGAGGGATACATGATAGGAATATAGGATATCCATGCACAGGAGATAGCAATTTCAAATGTCCTCATGTTCTGAAAGGTTACAGATATTATCACCCATAAGACGGGAAAACAGGTCGACTGATGCCTCCCACATCTTTCCTTCCACACTGCTGTCAGTTGAATATACACCAAGGACTTGTTACAAAGCTAGAAAGAGATCTGCAACAAGCATGGCTGGCGGCGGTCATCGATTCTTGTGCTATTGCTTGTTCACAAAATAGAGCAGCTCCTCTGGGCCTTTGCCTTTTTTTTCTGCTTTTGCTTTGGTGGCTTGAGCACTACCTTGATGGCAGCGTCAAAGACTGCTTTCACATTCTATACACCAAGATAGATTCAATTACGCTTGGTAAATATATTACATGAAGGAGATGACTGACAAATAAGGATAAGGAGAAAACATACTTGCTGTGTTTTTGAGCTGCACTCGACATAGGCTGGAGCACCTATTAGCTTCCTCAATTCCTCTCCCTTTTATATCAATGCAAGAGGGAAAAATTTAATCACATTTAATGGTGGAAATGCCAGGAGAAAAGACTAGTAAGAGGCAGTTGTTTGTGGCATCTCTTACCTGTGCCGCTGAAATGGGAGCAGCACCGGGGTGATCTATAAAGAACTGCTCGTCATCCCGAAGATCTGGCAAACCAATAGGTGGTCCATGATTAACATAACATAGATAAACAATTACAATGAACCTTTCCCTGAATAAAGTAAACAACTGACATCTGAGGATGAAAACCTCAGATTGGCAACAAGGCTTCATGTTAGCATAATCGAAATATGGTCATTATTTAGAAACAATAGAAAAAACATACAATTTTCCAATTTCCAGCATTAAGAGTAAAAGACAAACAAAGGATAGAAAATCATCTTAGAAAAGGGAGAGGAATTACAGGAGAGACTTTGTAGGCCACATAACCCGACAAGGAGGAAGGAATGCCTCCAACAATTATTAAGATCACCTATATTTAGAGGAAACGGGTACCAAAAAACCACCTTATATTGCAAAAGAAAACCAAGAAACGGACAGGAGCAAACAGAACAGAAACAAGATGAAACCCTACCTACGTAAATAAAATCGCGTAAGCTATTGACTTTTTATCTTTTCTAGGAAAGGTACACCACAAAGTTTGGCCTGAATCCTGCAAAGCAGCATAAAATGTTCAGCCTCCTATTGTCAATCAGCCAAGTGCTTCCAAAGTCATACAATGCTTTAGCTTTCATAGTAGATGCCAGCTTATAATCCATCAGAAAACGACAAGAAACAAACCCTAGTTACCCACCCAGGTGATGCGTGGAAGGCACAGGTTCCACGGTTCGAAGACTCGGCCGAGTCGGATACGAGTCGGCCGAGTCGTATCCGGATTCCGAGACCCAGTTCAAGGGATCGGCTTAGAATCGATCAACTCGGCCAAGACTCAGAGTCAACTCGGCCGAGTCGGGGGCTGACTCGGCCGAGTCGATGCTGAGTCTTAACCGAGTTGGGTTAAAAAAAAACGCGGAACATACCTGATTGCCGTCGCCACCCCCTTGCTCGCCCGCCCGCCTTCCCGCCGTCACCGTCGCCGCTCGCCTGCTCGCCCGCCCACCTTCCCGCCGTCGCCGCCCGCGTCAGTCTCTCTCCTCTCCTCTGCTTCTCTATCCCCCTCCCCCTCTCTGTCCCGATCTCTGTCCCGATCAAGCCAGAGAGGGAGAGGGGGGCGAAGGGGAGGGAAAGAGGAGAGACAGAGGGGGAGGGAGAGAGAGGGAGAGAGGCTAAGGGAGAGGGAGAGCGATTGAGGGGGGAAGAGAGAGAGAGATCGGGTGAGGAAGGGAGTGAGAGAGAGCGATTAAGAGAGATCGGGTAAGGGGGAGAGAGAGAGAGAGAGAGATCGGGCGATCCGATCTCTCCTTTATCCTTTTCTCTTTTTTTCTTTTTTTCTTTTGAAATTTTTTTCATATTTATCCCTTAATTTTTTCATATTTTAAATTACCCCGAAATTATGATATTTCCCTAATCACCCCCTCAAAATAAATTTATTTTGAACATGTGATACATGAATTTTAATGGATATATTTTTTTACGATTTATCGTAATTTTTTCAGAACTTTTTGAGCTTTTATGTAGTGTTTTGCACGTATCGCCCGAGACCGATCCGAGCCGCCGCGACCGATCCGTCTCAGTGCCCGCCGAGTCGGCGGCCGAGACCGCGACTTTGAACCATAACAGGTTCCTCAACTAATCTAAGAACAACCATGAACTGATATCTGGACTGGTCTATCATGCTGAATGCCAATCATAGTGATATTCCTAATAGAAAAAATCCAAAATTTGCACGCAAAAAACCATCCTCAGACAGAAGATTTAAAAAAACAATGCTCTCTTGACCCCATGCATAATCCACCCCAGAACCATCCTATCATCACCAGAAAACAACCAGAAACAAATCGGGCAAAGATCCAAAGCAGATATTGTTCCAGAATCCATCAGAAGATAACAAGAAAGGATTCCTAATCCCACATCCACCTAATTTCAGAAAGGCACACGTTCCTTAAATAATGTAAGAAGGTCTTGAATTGCTAACTGCACAGGCTGACTAAAAATGATCAATATTTCTGAAGTAGACAGATCTGAAATTATCTGTGAAAACGTCCATCCCTTCAACTGGTTGTATATACCAAAGTTTAAATGGTCAGTGTTTGATAATTATTTTAACCATGAACTCAAATCACGTTACTAGGTTAGCCATGCCTAAACATCATTGACCATGAAACACCACCTTACACTTGCATTAAGAGCTCACTTTTGCAGTTCCACCATAAGCCGAACATACTTTTATTTTCGCAGGTACTTCCAATTCTGAAAAGTTAAAAATTCAACCATTTTGCATTTTTTTTTTTTAGTGCAACCGAACATAACTCCCACACAAACAACAAGAATCATATCCTGGTTATATGATTTAAAGTTACATTTTCACAATGTTCACAGTTTACAAACTACCATACATGAAAAAATGTTTTGTGGGGACCCAAAACCAGTGTTGGAAGGGCCCCAAAAGCCACTGCTGGATGGACCACCACAAAGTGCTCTTTACAAGTATACATAAAATTGAAATTTGAAAAGAACATGATGTAAAAAGTTAATTTCTCCCTTCTCTACGTACACTTAAGAAACTAAAGATGACCACACAAAGATAACCACAAACATTGTTTCCAAATGAGGTCCAAATAGACTAGCTCTACAAAATTGATTAGAGACAAATAGGAATCTTCAAAGAAAAGTTCACTTGATAAAAGGAAAATGTAAAGTTATAGCATTGCATGTCTTTTTGACTTTTGAGGCTATATCATTTGTGAGTATTTTAAAATAATTTAATAATCTGCATGCTTTTAAATAGAGATCTGACCTTATTTCAAGTGTTATTCTTTCATATATTTTTTTTTTAAGGGTAGTAAGAGGTACTTCACTAGTCCACTATAGAAAAGTTTTTTTTTTTTTTTTAATGTCAGATGGTTTTCTTTGGTTGCATGGTTATAAAAGTATTCACAGCCTCAGCAATAGCCTTATGGCAACAAGCCTTCTAAGCTTTTTAGCAAGCCCCTCTCTTCCCCATAGGTTCTGCAGCAAGGAACCTGACACCAAATCAGAGTGTTGGCAATTCATTTATAATCAGCCCTTAGGACCAGCCAATCTCACAGTGTCTTCTCACTGTTCAATATTTGCTCCAAGGCCAACACCCCACGTTAATGGGTAAAGGGCGATGAAGGCAACTAGAGTCTATGACAACTATATTACCTAGCTTTGACATGTTTACAATGGATTAGATCCTTCAAGAAACTTCTAACCATTGATTCAAAACTTCAACAACAATCTACAATATGTATATACTATATACATTATATATAGAGGCTTCCAGCTAAGACAGATATGGCCAAATGATTATTAAAAGGGATTTTTGGTTACTTACTAACTAAACATTTATGTTGAATAACCTAAAAACATAAAAATATGACAGAGAGCAGATTTGCACTTTTTACAGATTGCAACAAAATCAAAGAGAGGAATATTTAGTATTCTTCATCAAGATTAGCAGACCACAGAAATTATCATCAAGCAAACATGTATTTAATAAACCTACACCACAAGATATGGACATTCATCATTTTATAGATTGATGGTTTTAATAGTACTAGAAAACATATGCATGAATTATAGAAATAATAATTCTCAAAGTAACTTTCCAAATTTTCTACTATTCCTCCTAAGCACTTGAATGTAACCCCTCTAGATTATTTCCCCTAAAAATAAAATTACAAAACAGAGGATATCTATAAACTTCAGATGGAAGAGTAATCATTTTCCAGAACTAGACTACACTACTGGCACAGTTGAACATGAATGATAAGCCATTAAGCCAACAATGACAAACATGTTACAGTAGTCGTGAGAAAACAGCCTCTTGGGACGACTTGTATAAATAGCACTTGACAATCCATATACAAATTGTGTACACCAATTACAGGTAAACGCATCCCAAATCTGTATTAGGTAAGTATGTCGTGCAAATATGCACAGACTCAGACTGGATTCATACAGGACATATCCTGCACGAATCCAACATGAATCCAGTGTTAAAAATTGTATTCGAACACGGAGAGGATTCAGTAGGAGTCATTTCAAATACGCAAGTTTGGATAAAATTGAAATTTCAGATCAGGTATTCATAATAACTTGGTCTTTTATTTTATAGCTTAACAGGTTTTGGCATTTAAACATGCGCATTCTAACAATCTCTCTGTTGCATCTCCTCCCTTTTATCCTTCTCATCCTCCCAGTCATTTCGTCTTGACCACTACAGGTACCACTATGACGGTATGAAGACTATGATGATCGTGCCGTGACGGCTACATATACATAGACTATAAGAGCAATTAGCGGGAGTCAAAGACTATGATGATGGTGCAGCAAAGAAAGAGACAATTTCTCTGGATACAAAAAGGAATTTTGTGGGTTACATCTGTTATGAATTTAGATTTTAGTTTTAATCAAGAGATGAGTTTTGTTTCATTTAGAGTTGTGATTGTTTGGAAAATTAGGGCTAGTTTAGTGGAATATTTATATTTCTATTCCTATCCTATGAGTGATTTAGAACCTCTCATTCATCTCCTCCCTTATCTCCTTGCCATCATCTCAGTCAGTTCGTCTTGACCACTACAGCTACCACTATATGATGATTGTGAAGACCATGATGACGGTGGCGAAGACCATGAAAACGGTGTGTTGGCTACACAGACTATGACAGGAGTTGGCTAGCATCGAAACTATGATGATGGCTGCAACAAAGAAAGAAACAATTTCTTGATGGCAAAAAAAGAATGTCGTGGGCTGTTTTTGTTCTGAACTTAGAGATTAGTTTTAATCAAGAGATTAGTTTTGTTTCATTTAAGTTAAGACTGATTTGGAAAATTAGGAACTAAGTTTATTTAAATACTTAAAATTTTATTACTATTTTATGATTAGGAAAATTAGAGATAGACAGGTAGAGCTGATGTTGTTCTTGCACTTTTACCGTATTAATTACTTTTGCAATATTAACTTGATGTGGTTCTTGTAAGTGGTAAACTTTCATGGCAATATTTGCGCTCGTCATTACGCTCATCATTACGCTCGTCATTATTAAATAGACTTTTATTTAGGATACATATTATGCTATGAATTTAATGATAAATGAATGATTTTATAGTTGATTTATAATTGAATTATTTTTTATTAAATATATAAAATCAAATATTATTTTAATTTATTTGTTGTATCCACAAAGAATCCATATCCGTGGTCTTTTGAGATTTCGAGAATTTAGTATTTGCATATCTGTTTAGTATCAAATCAGATAATCGTGTGTATATTTGTGAAACCTAGCATACAATCTAACTGATTCTACTGCAAAATTGACACTGTGGAACCATCAAGCTTTTTGATACAACTTACAAGCTCATGATTGTATATAGAATTTTATTTGTAGCCCCTGATACAAGTTTGTGTTTGTCCCGGAATGTCAAGTGACAAATAACATTTATGTTCCATAAACGAGCATGGCTGGTATTGATATGTCGGTGGATATGACAGTTAAGCCTACAATCATGTAGACTTGACAAGTAGTAGTTAGGTACCTAAAAATTAATAGTTAGGAGCTTGAAAATACACTGCCGCCCATCTATAACTTAGCAAAGAGAATGAAATCAGCTAACAGCTACATAGTAATTAAAATCAGTCTCCCAAATAACGAGGTCAGTACTTAATAAGGAAACTGCTAAGAGAACTAATAAGATGCAATATTATTACAAGATAAGAGTTGCCTAGTAGCCTTCACTTAATTCGATAGTTAATATCAACAAAAGGGTGCAGAAGTCGTAATGTATTCACCATGGTTTAAAATCTCGGAATCGGTACCAGCAAATAATTTTTAGTGTCAATATTGGCCATCAATATTGTAAACATCAGCCATATCAAAAATATCGGCCTTGATATTGGTCGATCAATATCGTATCAGGTACCTCACAATCCAATAAAATATTGTCGATACATATGAGAATCAGCGGATATTTGAAACCATGGTATTCATATAAAGAGCCATCTATGAAATTCCTCTTGTTATTTATTTCCATTTGTTAAAGTGAAAAAAAAGAGAGAAATTGCTAGAGAACTTGGAGAATTATGCATTCCTTCTCCAGTCTCTAGTCTAATATCTGTTCCCTTCTTAATATTAGAATATTATTTATTTCCTTTATTTCTTCTTTCCCCCATCTCTTCCTAAAGCTCCTGTTTCCCTCCCTCCCTCCAATTCTCTGTGTATCCTTTTTCTTTCTCAACTCTTCGTAAGAGCGATGAGTCTAATAAACCATATTCAGAATGTTGGATGTAGCAAAACCCAATATCCCCACATGCCATAACAAAACCTTCTATACTAAAAGCCCTAACCATATATCAATATTTATAGAAAAGACTATGGTCTATCATACAACACTTTCAAAATTGCTTATATGATGATTTACTTGTTCAATTTAAATAATGAAATTTTAGAATTAATTTATCAGGCTTTGGGGGTTTTCTTCTTATGCTTAACAGATCCATTTAATCTATAGATCTGGTCATTATGGATTCCGTCTACCTTAATCATTCTTTAATAAATATAAAAAATTGTCGAGTGTGATCATACTTGTATATTTTTTTAAAAAATCTACTTATTTCATTTTATCGAAATCCTACAGCTAAAAGAACTATTTATTACATACAAATATTTCATATTGCTTGATCAAACGAAAAATCGCTTGGCAATGAATTAAACTACCCACAAGTCACAACCTTAACGAGCAGAATGGTGAGACCTCCTACAAGAATGCACATGATTGAAATGGCTATTAGCATTAACAAATAGAAGATAAGAAAGTAATCATAGCATTAAAAGAAGAGATAAAGGACTTCCATTCTCCAGATATGCACATCATCAAACAAAGACGGTTTTATTTCACATGGACAGAAGATCTTGGTTGAGAATATCTTTTACAGATAAATCTACATGACAACCCTTAACACAGAATTCATTGGGCTAGGCTGGAGAGCAATCAGGTATCTATCACATAATATGTGCAAAATCTACGCTCCTGAACAAAGAATATGTTTTTCCAACAATAACAAAATTGCAAGAAACCAAGAATGATACAAAAGAAAAAGATGGAACGGTAATAATCCACTGTCTGGAGAAGGAAATGATTATATATTCACATTTAATGATGGGAATGTTAATCATCATAACCTAAATTTCTTCCTCAGAAAAAAAAAAGAAGAAAACCCATAACCCTAAATTTAAATATCTCTCAAGCTAGGGTACAATCACGCAACATAAACAGCTTAAAGATTAGGAGTGGCAATTTCAACCACATCAGAACCAGACCTAAAGTTAGCGGGTGTAATCAGCCCTAAACAGGTATGGGTCAACCCCTCTAACCTATCTAATAAACGGGTCAGGTCTGGGTATGAACTTATGACCCACTTGACCAGAATTTACCAGTTAAAATTGTATACAGAATACATAATTGACAGAATTCAGCGAATGGCTCTCGTTTGAGTGTGAGCTGATCTTTATGCATAATAATTATCATAAGAACAGAGTTTCAAAACTAAGATTACCAAATTTCCTTTTCTTTTACCAGAACTTGAAATACAAACAATAAACTAATAGCTTCGGTTTTAACACAATGAAATTGTGGCTCAATTGGTTTTAAGTGGTTTGTGTCCTTTGTTTGTTGAAGGTTCAGTTCCTTGTCTACGTACATTTTTTGCCCTTTTTTGAATAATCACTATACCTGATTAATGGGATGAGTGGAACAGTTCAGTTTACCTAATAATTTATCGGGTTGGATTTGCCTATAACAAATTGACCCATATAGTAACAGGTCACGCCAGAGCCCAGAGAGAGTTACAGAACTCCCTACACTTCACTAAGAGATGAGGGAACAAAGGAGTTGGTGTTCACAAACACCATTTCATGTCATGTCAAATTGTTACATACAGACTCACCCTACAGTTCACCAAGAAGAAAGAACAAAGGAATTGGTGCTCACAAACACCATTTGATTTCATGTCAAATACATACTACATGTCTATGAAAAGCATTATTTAAAGAATATAGTAAAGTGG
Organism: Agave tequilana; assembly: GCA_038442645.1. Lineage (NCBI taxonomy): Eukaryota > Viridiplantae > Streptophyta > Magnoliopsida > Asparagales > Asparagaceae > Agave > Agave tequilana. The sequence continues at coordinate 194,278 of JAVJIF010008345.1, read as the reverse complement.
TATGCTTCCAAGGAAAGAAACCACCAAGGATATTAACATCAATAAAACACATCTACGTAAAAGAAAATATTAAAAAAATGAAAAACAAAAAAATTAAATTAGTCATAATATTTTTTTGGTTATCCCCAATGCAATACAGATTTGCATAAATATTTCCAAGAGCAGGTAGCATTTTCACAAATTATCTAGACAGTTCCCTAAAAACTTATCAAGATTCAAGACATGGGTATACAGAAGGGATGATCAGAAAACAAAGAGGAGCTTAGAAAATGGAGAGACAAAGTACAAAACAAGAAGGCAAGGTACATTAAACAGTAAAGGCTGATTGTTATCAAAAAATTAGAAAAATAATGCTGGAATATCTAATGACTCCCAGAACAGAAAAGGTCTTGTTTATGCATAGTATTCTGATTTAGGAGCAATTTTGACACAAAAAGAATCATTAACTTGTCTACCATCTTCCTCGTTGATTCAGCTTTATCAGTGGTAGTCATCTTGGCTGCTGATTCACCTTTATCAGGGATTAGACATAAACAATATCAGATCCCATCTTTAAAATGTAGTTTAGAGGTTATATTAAGACAATAATAACACTTTATCCACCAAGGTGATAACATGTTACATGGATTCTTAGTTCATTGTAAGGAAGGTGAGAAAGTAAAGAGGCCAGCTACCACGCCATTATATGGGATAAACAACAACTAAGCCATTTGTCCCAAGTATTTGGGGTAGGCTACATGAACCGAAAGAGAATTACGACGGATCGGGCACATGGATCAGCTTTCTCCACTCATTCCTATCGAGCAATATGCCTTCACTAAGACCTTTAGCCTCCATATCTTGTCGTATTACCTCCATCCATGTTTTCTTCGGTCTCCACTGTGCTCTTTTAACTTGCCCTAAATTGATATGCTCTACTCCCCGAACTGGCGCATCTGTAGGTCTACGTCGCACATGACCAAACCATCAAGGCGATTTTCTCTCATCTTCTCTTCTATAGAGGCTACACCTATCTTAGTACGAATATCCTCATTTCTCACCTTATCTCTCCGCGTGTTACCACACATCCAACGAAGCATATGCATCTCTGCTACACTCATCTTCTGGGCATGTTGTCTCTTTATAGCCCAACATTTTGTGCCATATAACAAAGCTGGCCTAATAGCGGTCTGATAAAACTTTTCCTTCAGCTATAACGGAATGTTACGATCACATAAAACTCCTGTTACGCTCCTCCACTTCAACCAGCCGGTTTGGATCCTATGGTTGACATCACTATCGATCTCCCCATCCTTTTGAATAATAGAACCCAAGTACTTAAAATGACTGTTCATCAGTATTTCTTGTCCATCTAGTCTCACAATACTATAATTTCAGATTCCATGTTTACTGAATTTACACTCCATATACTCTATTTTGACCCTACTTAATCTAAACCCTCGAGATTCTAGAGTTTGCCTCCATAACTCCAATTTGGCATTTAACCCAGCTCTCATCTCATCGACTAGGACAATATCATCAACAAATAGCATGCACCACGGTATCTCATCCTGAATAGCTCTAGTAAGCTCATCCATCACTATGGCAAATAAGAATCGACTCAATACAGATCCTTAATGCAATCCAATTGTGATAGAAAAATCACTTGTTATGCCTCCACAAGTTCTGACATTTGTCACTACTCCATCATACATATTCTTGATTATGTCAATATATTTGATGGGGACTCCCCTTTTCATCAATGTCTACCATAATACCTCTCTTAGCACCTTATCATAAACTTTTTCTAAATCAATAAAAACCATATGCAAATTTCTCTTCCTCTCTCGAAATCGCTCTATAAGTTGACGAAGCAAATGAATAGCCTCTGTCGTCGATCGCCCCGGCATGAACCCAAACTGGTTCTCGGATATTGTAACATTCTGCCTTAACTTGTGTTCAATTACCTTTTCCCAAAGCTTCATGGTGTGACACATGAGTTTTATTCCATGATAGTTTGAAACCCTTGTTCTTATGTAGAGGTACTAAAGTACTCTTCCTCCACTCATTTAGCATCTTTTTAGCTAGCCAGATCTTGTTAAAGAGATTTGTCAGCCATCTCACACCCACCTCTCTTAAGCATCTCCATACCTCAATAGGAATTCCATCCGGACCAACAGCTTTCCTTGACTTCATCCTCTTCAAGGCCGCTTTAACTTTAGATTCGCTAATTCTGCGCATATAATTATGCTTCATATCCTGACACTGAATGGTAAGGTCATCCAAGTCATGAGTAGAACTATCATTGAATAATTTGTCAAAATACTCTTCCATCTTTCTTTGATTTCTTCATCTCGAACTAAAACCTTCTGATCCTCATCTTTCACACACCTCACAGTATATAAGTCTCTAGTCTTTCTCTCTCTTATTCGAGCAATTCTATATATATCATTTTCAACCTCTTTGGTGTCCAACTTCTCATACACTTCTTTGTACACTTTAGCTCTTACATTCTGAACAGCTTTCTTAGCCTCCTTGGCTAGCTTATACCTCTCAAAACTCAATCCATCACAATTATTCTTCATATCTCTATAAGATTCTCGTTTAATCTTAATGGCAGCTTTTACCTCTTCATTCCACCATGATGTGTCCTTACATAGTGGAGCACCACCCCGTGACTCACCAATTACATCTTTAGCTACTCTTTTAATGCAGCTAGCAATTGTGTCCCATGTTGTATTGGGATCATTTTGAGCTTTCCAATCTGCTTCATGTACTACTCGATCTACAAAAGCTCTTTGGTTACCTTCGTTTATACGCCATTATATGGGATGAATGCCCAAAAGTCCAGATAGGCATGCATAACAGATTACAGAGCTTATAAAGTAGATCTGATGAATTTTGTATTTGCACATCCTACTGTCACCAGATACCAGTGTTTGTCACACCCCACAAAAGAAGATGAATAAATCCCACATAGGATGTGTGCTAGAAGGACATTTGGTATATAATAGTTCTCATGAACTAAAAAAATAATCATAGTTGGCATTACAAGTCTCCTTCTTCAGCTGAACTACCAGCAAGAGGATAAATAGATTGATTTGGATATTGTTCAAGTTGTAATAAATGAAAAAAGAGATGTAAAAGCTTAGCCCTCTGTATGTATTATCATTGCTTCATCAAAAAATATGTTAATTTCAGCTTCTGCCTTCTGCTGAACTTGCTAATAAGCTGTCATCTTTAACACTAAGACCTCTTTGGAATAATTCAAATCTATTAATCATGAACTAAAAGATCAGGCATCAATTGCAATATTAGAAGTGCACTTTGGTTTATAAACCAAATGCGCTTCTTTAAAAGCATGTTTGAGAAAAGAGGCAGGATGGGGAGGATTTTGGAGCAGATTATTATGCAATCAGCAAGAGATTACCTTTCTTTTTAACATAACAGCATTTTTCATAATCCAAGGCTAGTTTTTAAAAAAAATATTAATTCAGGAATTTAATTACAAAAAGTAGATTTGGAGATTTTAGGAATACTAGGTGTTTTAATCCTACCCAAGGTCTACATCAGATTAAGCTAACAAAAAAAAAAAAAAAAAAGAGCGATAGAGAGGCATACAGAAAAATGATAACCAAGATCTGGACAACAGCAACATACATGTAAGAAAACAGTAAACTTAAATGAATCCACAAACTAATAAATGAATCCTTGCTACTAAACTGGTGACCCTTTGAAAGCATAGTTAAGAAGGCTGCAAATTTAACCAAAAACCTGACAATCGTGTTACTCTTATACAACTACATTAATGGATTCATAGTTACTCAGTAAAAGGGAAAAAGGAAAATAAAAAGAAGAAGAGGGAAGGATGAGGATTAGTTTTTTCCATTCGACAAGAAATGACAAGCATTGATTGCTTGTTAAGAAACTGAAACAATACTCTCAAATCAAGTATGACACGTAAATCAGAATTTGAATTAATTGAGCACAGAAACTTGATACATGTCTTGACTCAATAAATTTTGGTGGAACACATATCTCTATGTGCGTCAAATATTGCAACCTCGGAGAGAAATAGCCTCTTGCAACAAGTATCCAATCAAAAATTAAACGTTAGTCCTGAAATTCAGAAGAGAGAAAAGATATCAAACAATATTTGGACTTTATAATTGTAAGAGAGATTCATATGTGCATGGGCCTATCCCATCAAGGGGGGGAAAACTCATGCAACAACAAAATCACCACAACAAAAGACTGAGTTTGTACAACATCATACAGAAACACAAATTATGGTAGAAATGACTCCACATGCAAAGAATAATTAACAAGATTTTGCAGACACTAATCTAGACCTAACTCAATTAAGTCCTTGGGGCTTGGAACCTCACATAGTAAAAGTACCATTGAGAAAGAACAATATGTTTAACGTCCATATTGTTAGTGTCCTAATAGTATTTGGAGTCGTAGAGACCTAGTAATCAAGCAACCCAGGACGAGCCGCATATTCAAAAGAAAATTAAAAAAATATACCGATATGCAAGAACCCAGCCCATAAAAAGGGCTCTCGTCCTGCAGGGGCATGTTAGAGTAAAAAAACATTACCCTCACCCTTAATCCTTCATCACAACTTCGGAGTTTTGATGTAGTGGCAGGGACTTTAACATACTTTTAGCCTATACAATAAATTAATAGACACACTTAGGGTAGTGCAATGTGCAGTTCATCTGGAAACTTAAAGTGAACAATGAACATTCACACAAAAAACTAATAACTTCATTACAGTGACCCAACTGTTTTTCTCTCTCAGTGATGGATGCTATGCTTCTCAATGGATGGTTAGGGTTTAATGAAGTACTATTTCACATGGATAGAGCATCAAGCGAACAAGGGCATGGGTCCATGAGAAACCAGTTTGCATTATATATAATGATATTAAAGAAAATCACAAACAAGAAATATAACACCAAAAACCTTTCTAGAGCAGCTTAGAAAGAACTATTACATGATACATATCAGTTTTTCCCCCATCAAACTGGAGTTGGCTATGAAGCAAAAGGCTCCTTAAAAGATAAATAAAAAAGCATGACCAGTTTAATTCAGACACTGATATGGAAACCCTCGGAACATCAATTCCACTGATTGAATATATCAAACTATTGTAGGTCAAGTAAGCCCTGTTCCTAAATTGTAATACTATATAGGATTTGTTACACCAACTTCAATATTCCATCAGGACAAGTGTCCAGCAACTAAATCGTAATAACTGGATGGCATCGTGGTAATTAACTCATGAATCCATCTAGCTCGTTTGCAAATACCTAGTATTCTTTAATGGGAAAACTAGATGACTAGGAAACATTTCCCAAAATTTTATGCAACCACAGTGTAGTTTATGGAATAATGCAAGATATCTCCTTCCAGTAATGGCATACCAGCTCAAAAAACAAATGGAAAGACGAAATAATAACTTGTTGAGACCATTTGGTTAATAAAATTATTATGTGCTTGGTACACAAAAATTCACTTGAGCATCTAAGATTTCCATGCAGATTTATGTTTTTGGCTTAATTTCAACATAACATTTTCCAGGAAGGTTAGGTCCCCACAGGTATCACGTCCCCCATTTGATGGGCATGTGATTCCCTAATGTGTAAGGTCAGTATATTGCATTCCCACTTTATGGAAATTCTATCAAAAATCATATTTCCCAAAAATCAGCCTACCCTTTATCTTCATCATTTTCCCACTTTTGGTTTTTCTCCACCATGACCACTGCCATCGCTACCCCTATCGTTGTTGTTGATGTCCCGCCTGTCATCTGTGTCGTCCCCACCGCTACAGCAATCACGTCACCAAAACGTGCATGCTATTGCCGTCCCCACTATGATGTCGTTGTCACAACCGCTATGACGTGCTTCACTAATTATCATCGTTGTCACTACGATCCATGTGTTTTCTATCCCTACCATGAGATCATCACCGTCACCACCAAAGCCATCCCTGCCACTTTTATTTGTTGCCACCAATGTCGCTACCGCCATTGTCACTCCAGCCATTGTCACCTTCATTGCAGCCACCACTATTGCTTCCATTACTACCATAATGGATGCCATTACCATCGCTACTATCGCAAGGCCATAGTTGTACCATCACGGCATCAACACCACTGTAGTGACCATCACCATTGCCACCAGATCTACGTCAATCACCACCACCACTATCAGTGAGTGCAATCATCCCCACTGCCACCGCCATCCCCATTGTCACACCATTCTTACACAACACATTGTTTTGTGGTGGGGGGGGGGGGGGAGGATATGCTCAAAACTCACATTTGGAATCCTTTTAACGTAATGGACATGAAAATATTACATTGCCCGGAATGCTCAGATATGCAAACATGAATAATGCAACATTTCAAGAACCCGATGCCTTCCCTTAAATTAAATTCTAGGGAATGTAATCCAACTGGAAATGTTGCATTCCTCATACCAAATGCAACCTTAAAGGATCACAGGTATCAACAACCACACACTAATGTTTACTCCTCCAAAAGCTGATACGATTATCATTAAAAATGCAAGTCACTAAATCGTGTATTTTATGTGGAGAAATAAAATAAATCAATTAATTCAGCGTATTTATATTTAGGATATAATGGGAGTTACGATAACAATGTCAAATGTTAGAATTTGTATTGACTGAATTCCATGACATACAAAAAACAACTTGTGGGTTGAATATAGAAACAAAGTTAAGGATACTGAGAATATTTGCCAGCACACTAAAAAAAAGTTGAACATTCAATCCAGAAAGGTAGAAACCCAGATAATATAATGCAAAATTGTGATCAACTTGAGAAATGAGACCATTACAGGAATAATACTGAAAAGCGAGAAGGCACAAGAAACAAATAAAAGAGAAAGAGAAAGTTACCAAGCTTTGTTCCAACAAGAACTATAGGAACACCAGGAGCATAGTGCCTAAGTTCAGGAATCCACTGGTAGAGAAGAATCCCCATATGTAAAACAATATACAATAGTCAGTAGAAGAAATATTGATGACATCATATTAAGAGAAAATAGGCCAATTCGCACCTTCTTGGAAACATTTTCATAGCTGGCCTTACTGATAAGAGAGAAGGCCAGGATAAAAACATCAGCCCCACGATAGCTCAAGGGTCTTAATCTATTGTAATCCTCTTGGCCTGTTCCAATAAAAGCATAATTACAACTGCAGCAAAATTTTGATACTTAACAAGGGGGCACAAATACGCACACAAAGAGGGGTAAGAGGCAGGGGAGAGGGAGAGATGTCAAAGAGGAAGGTGAGTGTTTACCTGCAGTATCCCACAAACCTAGGTTAACAGTGTTACCGTCCACCACCACATTTGCGCTGAAATTGTCAAACACAGTTGGTACATAGTCCTGTATCCCAAAATATATATTTAGATAAGAAATTTATAGAGATACCGGAACATGTATTCCATTCGTGAAAAAACATCATTCAGGTAAAGGCACAACTTTAAAAACATGAGAGCTCAAAATATTTTTATCAATAATGAGTACATTACATTGAACCACAAAATATGCACAATCTTTATTAGTCTCCTAAGCTGTCTTTAGATACTTAGAAGGAAGGAGAACAGGAAGGGGAAAAAAGGTGAAAAAAAGGTCCCATTTTTTTTTTTTTAATCCTCAGATTAACAGGTTTCATCCCTTAATTTTCTTTCATTTCTTTCATTTCCTCGATATCCAAACTCTAATCTTATGCAAATCTTGGCTTTTCTCCGAATCCAATTTCTCTAATAAGTAATAACTTAAGAATCTAAATGGATTTCCATCCCTTCTAAATTTGACATATAAAATCCCAATTAGGAACAAGAATTGAAACCTAACATCCCCCATCCCCCACACCCCCCCCCCCCCCCCCCCCCCGCCCCCCCCCTCAAAACCAAAAAAAAAAAAAAAAACCAATTCTCTCATTTTTGTATTTCTTCCGTCCTTCAGTAAAAATTGGAGGAGATTGCTCAAATGCCAAGAAATTCCCAGAATTGCAATCACCAATAAAACCAAAAGAGATCATTTCAATTCATCAAGGTGATCTGACAATGCAAGGCCCCCAAAGACACAAGCCCTAACAATGTCAAACTCTAGAAAGGAAAAGGAGGAGCCTTTCCAATTCCAACGCGAACCCAAATCATATATTTTTTAAACAAATCCCTAAAAATGAGAAACAATTCGTAAAAAAGCTTACAGTCGGGAAAGTGTTGCTGGTATATGAAATGAGCATGCAGGTCTTGCCGACGGCCCCGTCCCCCACCGTCACGCACTTTATAAACCTCGACGCGCTCATCCTCCTCCCTCTCCTTTTCTCAGAAAGAACTCTTTTTCAGCTCCAACCCTCGCAAATTTCTCACAAAAGGAGCTCACTTTCCTCTCAATCTCACAACAGCAACAGAAGACTCAAGCTTTAGAGGATCTCTCTCTCCCGCGTCGTAAATTTTTTTTTTGTCAGAAGAAAAAAATATTTTTTTTTTTTTTGTTTCTTTTCTCGGCGAGAGAGGGGGGAGAGGGGGCTGCGGTTGAAGCGGTCTCTGCCCTCTTTACCCATCCTTGCGGTGAGTTTATTTATTTATTTATATTTTTAATTAATTGATTGATTGATTGTTAGAAAATTACTATTAAGGAGAATGATTATAATTTGGGAAAAAAAAATGGAAAAAAGATGAAAAATTAATTATGAGGACAGCTAACGTCCTTTCGTGTTAGCTGCCCTTTTTAATCCAGATGCACCCACCACCTAACAAAAGACACCCACCAAATTCCATTAGTTTTGGTTGGTTTTAAATGATTAAAACTTAATGAGGTTACTTAATATTAATGATTAGCTTAAGTGCATATAATGATGTGATGAGGTTAATGGCGAAGGAGCTACAACTGTGGCTGGATTAAGGGGAATGTTGGAGTTCATGTTTTTCTGGAATTTACTAATGATGTTTGGACGCAAAATTGCCAATTTCAGACCTGTTTGGTTAAGGATGGAAGTGAGGAAGTGATAATAGTTCCTTTTGGAACTTGAGAATTGGTTAGTCAGTTTTCCGTGTCTCGATGTTGTTGGGAAGTGTGATTTGAAAAATATTATGTATTTTCCGGTATTTGGATGGTAATGTGGAAGTGGAAGAAGAAAAATTGACCACAAAGTTGACAACAAAATAATTTTAAAATAAAAATTAATTATAAAAAATAAAAAATGAACTGCAATTAGAATGCAAGTGAGATTTATTTGATCAAAAAATTAGCTATTATGTGCTGCAACTTCTTTGTATTACAAATGAGATTTACATGACCATAAAATTAACTGTAGCACCCTGAAAGTGAGGAAATGATTGTGTAAAAGAAAAAAGAGAAAAGGAAAAAGGTTTTCTTATTTTCCTTTTCCGGTATTTGGATAGATAGGGAAGTGAGCAATTATATTTTCCCATTTCCTTACTTTTGCTCACTTCCTTGCAACCAAACACCCCAAAAGTGAATCATTTGAATTTACAAATCCGAGAAATCGTCTGAATTTGGATCGGATCTTTTTGTGTACAGAAATTAACTGTTTCAATAATAGATCAATATTTAGAGGGACTTGATGGATGAAACAAGATGATCATTCTTCATATTAGTAACTTCATCAGAAGGCACACCTCTCACTAATTCTCCTCAATATCCTCCTTTGAATAAAATAAATAATGATAATAATATAAAAAAAATACTATTAGTATACCGCCGTCAGGCGGTGAGAAACCAACCGATGGTGACAGCGGCGATGAGACAGAGAGAGGAGGACGGAGAGGGGAGGGGAGAGAGCGAGAGAGAGAAGAAGGGAAAGGAGAGTTAGAGGGGGGGAGAGGGGAGGCGGAAAGGGAAGAGGGAAGAGGAAAGAGGGAGGAAGAGACAGAGAGCGAGAGAGAGAGGAGACGGACAAACGAACAGACAAACGAACAGACAAAATTTATAAAGAAGTCATGGGAGAAAAACCTTCTTTCGATCAGTTTTAATAAAGTTATTACATGCTTGCGAGGAAAGTCGACAAAAGTATTTGCATGTGATAAGAAAATCCACAAATTCTAGATACATTCGTGATCAATTTAACGCAAGGGATCTTACCTGTAATTAAAATTAAAATTTTAATGCTATATTTGAAGCATGCAAATAGAACATTTGTTGGAAAGAGAGAGGATATTGTCAAGGAAGTCGACAAGGATTGTCAAGGGATCGTCGAGGAAGTCGGCGACAAAAGACGAAGGAAGCAGCAACAGAAAACAGCTAACAGCAGCAGGAGCAGAAGTTCGGTCGACCGCCCGGTCGACCGCCCGCAGTAGCAGGTGCTCGGTCGACCGGCCCGGTCGACCGACGTGCACAACGTGCACAAGGAATGGAGCTCGATCGACCGCCCGGTCGACCGACTGAAAGTACCCAACTCTCTGTTGGGCACCCGGTCGACCGACCGGTCGACTGGTGGAAGGGGTCGGTCGACCGCCCGGTCGACCGACAAGCGGGTGCGGGCTGCGATTGCTGATTTAGAAACCTGTTTGTATAAATACGGGAATTCTAGGGTTTTGTTGTATGTTGGGAAATCTGGAGCTCTCTTGAGATCAGAGGTGCTGCTAGTATTATAATCGATTTTCCAAATCAAAAATCTCTCTTTCATTGCCCCGAGGACGTAGGCATTGAGGCCGAACCTCGTTAAATCGTTATTTGCGTGTTCTTTCTCTGGTGGTTGATATTTGTGCTGTTTTGAGAATTGTTCTTCGTGCTTGGGAGATTCAGGGATTCCTCTTCTGGTTGTTGTCGTAGGCACAACAAGTGGTATCAGAGCTTCCCAGGTTTTGCTTGGGATTTTTTTTGGAGATTCGGAAGGCTTCGGGATCTGATTCGGTGGAGATCGTGTGTCGATCTCAGATCAGAGGTAGTCGTGTTCGTGGGATCGTGTGTCGATCTCAGAAGGACGAAAGGAGTGCTCAAGGAATCTTGGTGGAGTAGATCCGGTGAGAAACTCAATCTAGGGTTTCAAAGGAAAGGTAAAAATCCAATTTTTATCGAAGTAGTGATCTATTTCCAGTTGGTTGTTTTTTTCGCATAGATAGAGGATCAAGTAATCTAGATGGCAGAAGAAATTACTTCGGTTAAGACCATGAATCCTCATCTGAGGATTGACGTGGTGAAGTTTAATGACACAAATAATTTCGGGATGTGGAGATGTGAGGTTATGGATGCCCTGAATGCATCGAACCTCGAGGATACTCTACTTCTGGATAAGAAGAGAAACACGACCACTGATGAAGAGTGGGCAAAGATGAACAGGTCAGCGTGTGGGTTGATTCGTTCATGTTTATCGCAAGACATAAAATATCTTGCACAACATGAGACGTCGGCAAAGCATCTGTGGGAAACCCTTGAGAAGAAATATCTGACGAAGAGTGTCGAGTCAAGATTGCAGCTTAAGAGTAAGCTGTACCGGTTTCAGATGAAGAAGGGGAGCACAGTGAATGAGCACATCAACCGATACACGAAGCTTCTTACAGATTTGGTGAACGTGGATGTAATGGTAGATGAGGAAGATAAGCCGATCATCTTCCTGAATTCACTCCCGGAGGAGGAGTATGAGACATTCACTTTGACCTTTATCAATAGTAGGCAGACTCTGAACTACCATGAGGTGTCGTCTGCACTGACAAGTTATGAGACGTGGAGAAAGGAGAGACATCCTTCTCAGTCAAGCTCATCGGCAGAGGCGCTAGCAGTAAGAAGCAGGGGTTCATCTAGGAAGGGCAGTGAAGAAAGAGGAAGATCAAAGTCCAAGTCGGGCTATAGGGATCTGAGGAAGAACCAGTGTGCCTTCTGCAGAGAAATATGACACTGGAAAGTGGACTGTCCGAAGTTCAAAGGGAAGAAGAAGGAGTCAAAGGCTGAAGCAAATCTTGCAAAGGTGACGAATACTCAGAGGAGTAGTTCACAGGCAGATGGATCAGATTCGGACTCGTCAGGTTTCTCGTTTTCAGTCATTACTCCTATCATTGGTCACTCATGGGAAGATGAGTGGATTTTGGATACAGGTACAACATACCATGTGTGCCCTAATCGGGGTTGGTTTTCTAGCTTTGAGAAGCTGGAGGGGTGTTCGGTCGTTATGGGCGATGATCACTCATGTAGCATGGAGGGTGTAGGTACAATCCGAATCAGGATGTTTGATGGGATGGTAAGGGAGCTGAAGGGAGTGAGGTATGTACCTCAGTTGAAGAGAAATCTCATCTCCATTGGAGCTTTGGAAGCATCGGGCATGGTGATATCTGTTCGAGATGGTGATCTCAGGATGATCAGAGGCTCGATGGTGGTGATGAAGGGCGTTCGCCGAGACAATCTCTACTACTTGAAGGGTAGTACGGTGACAGGTCAGGTGGAGACTTCCAGTTCCTCAGATGAAGGTTGCCCAGAGGTCTGGCATAGAAAGTTCGGACAGGAAGAAGAAAAGTCTTTGCAAGCTCCTGCAAAGATGGAATCGTTGGAAGGTGCTACTACCTGCGAGTTGGAAGGTGAACACAGCGTTCTGGACAAGAAGAAGGTGAAATTCAGCACCAGTACTCACCGCAATGAAGGTCTTCTTGATTGTGTTCACGTGTGCATTTGGGGACCTGCTAAGACGGAATCGCTTGGAGGTCACAGATTCTTTGTCTCTTTCGTTGATAGTGTATCTAGGCATTGTTAGATATATCCAATGAGACAAAATAGTGAAGCCCTAGATATATAGTGAAGTGGAAAGGAAGAATGGAGAGGCAGATAGGTAGGATGATAAAGGAGCTAAAGATTGGTAATGTTGGAAAGGACATGTACCAATTCCTACGATTTGGCCAGGACACCAGAATTGTTACTCACTTCACGACAGGTACAGATGGGTTGGCTAAAGAAGTAATCCGTTCCTTACTGGAGGAGGTTCGGAGGTTGTTGTCTAATGCAGGATTGGACAAGTCATTTTGGGCTGAGGCGATTGTGTATGCTAGCCATCTCATGAATAGATCGACTGCGATAGGAGGTAAAGCTCCATTGGATATTTGGTCTGGGAAAGCTGCTCAAGATCATTGTTTGCTGCGGGAATTTGGAAGTCCGACCTACTTCAGTGCCAAGAATGGCAAAGTGAATCCGCGAGCAAAGAGGTTTGTCTATTTGGGCATCAAGAGGAACAGCTACAGGTTGTGGGACCCCGAAGACAAGAAGATCGTGATGAGCAGGCATGTCACATTTGGAGAGACTTCAGTGTTGAAGTCCACCGTCTCTCAGCAGGTGGAGAGGACGGAGACCAAGGAAGTATCGCAGCGGGTGGAGGTTGATGCTACTCCATCATCTCCAGTTGGTTCGGCATTAGAGAAGACTTCATCGGATGTGACACGGGTGGAGATCGTGAAACCAAGGGTGATGCTGAACAGGTTGAAGACATTGCTAAGGATGTCGAGTTGTTTGCAGCTATTAGAACCAAGGTGAAACCACGCTTGTGGGGAAGGAATCATGAATCTCAAGCTTGTAATCGCGGCAAGCTCAAGATAAAGGCCGTTGTTCTCCATGATGGTCAGGAAGAGGTTCATATGACTCAGTCTGATAGGTTCACTGCTGAAAATACAGGTACCAGTGTTTGAGCTTGATGGAGCTCATTTCTAATGAACTACGGTTGGCTTGATCTTTTTGGGCAAAGGTACGTAGGCAGCCGTAAAGGTGCAGCCATTTGGTGATGCAACTCTTATGAAATTATTTGGGTTCTCGAGAAGCTGTTTGGATCTTCACGTAGAGGTGAAGAGTTGTGGCCGATGGAACTTCACGTAGAGGTGGAGAGGCTTCACGTAGAGGTGAAGTGTTGTGGCCAGTTGGATTTCACGTAGTGGTGAGGTGATGTGATCTCGATGAACAGGTTGATCTTCCGATGAGAAGATGATGAGCTTGCATAAGGAGTGGTGTGCATCCAGTTGAAGCCGATGATGTTTGGTGTGCTCTACGCAGACTTGGTTGGACCGTTAGTGGAAGACAGGTAGACTAGATAGAGCTAGTCAGTTGGAGAGTCAGTGTTGGCTCATGAGGAGTCTTCGTGAGGTCGGGAAGTTGCGGAGGAGGAGCCACGGTATGGTGATTGGCATGTATGAAAGTTCTCCTAAGGTGAAGTGCAGGGAAGGCATGTGCGGTGCTTTCCAGTGGATAGCTGAGCTACAGATTCCAAGCCGAGATCGTGTGTCTATTTTGCCGAGATCGTGTGTCGATTTCGTCCGGTGCGCGCAAGCCGAGATCGTGTGTCGATTTCGCCAGGTGATAGACTGGGGTACGTTGGAGATTGGCTCAGATTTGAAAGAATCTTCACCGAGGTGGAGAATTGTTGGAAAGAGAGAGGATATTGTCAAGGAAGTCGACAAGGATTGTCAAGGGATCGTCGAGGAAGTCGGCGACAAAAGACGAAGGAAGCAGCAACAGAAAACAGCTAACAGCAGCAGGAGCAGAAGTTCGGTCGACCGCCCGCAGTAGCAGGTGCTCGGTCAACCGGCCCGGTCGACCGACGTGCACAACGTGCACAAGGAATGGAGCTAGATCGACCGCCCGGTCGACCGACTGAAAGTACCCAACTCTCTGTTGGGCACCCGGTCGACTGACCGGTCGACCGGTGGAAGGGGTCGATCGACCGTCCGGTCGACCGACAAGCGGGTGCGGGCTGCGATTGCTGATTTAGAAACCTGTTTGTATAAATACGAGAATTCTAGGGTTTTATTGTATGTTGGGAAATCTGGAGCTCTCTTGAGATCAGAGGTGCTGCTAGTATTGTAATCGATTTTCCAAATCAAAAATCTCTCTTTCATTGCCCCGAGGACGTAGGTATTGAGGCCGAATCTCGTTAAATCGTTGTTTGTGTGTTCTTTCTCTGGTGGTTGATATTTGTGCTGTTTTGAGAATTGTTCTTCGTGCTTGGGAGATTCAGGGATTCCTCTTCTGGTTGTTGTCGTAGGCACAACAACATTGGCCTTTGAAAACCAAAAGCATGTGACTGGTTACAAAAGGGTTTTTTTGGAGAGCAATTGAATATGAAAGTTGCTGGCATTTTAGCAATGCAGACATTATTAGATATTTTGCTATGAATTTTCAAGAAGGATATCTAACCTATTGAGCAAGCCTTTATTAACTTGGGGCTTTGAGTTTAGGGTGATAACGTACATAGGAGGACTGGTTACAAATCATATGAGAGAGAGAGAGAGAGAGAGAGAGAGAGGAGAGAGAGAGAGAGATGGCTCTTTATTGTAGGAGTCGAAAAATCCTTTCAATTTAATTTCAATGATCAATCACGCGAATGCACTACATTCACTTTGAAGTGCATCATGTAAAATCAGTAAGACTCAAAATTAGTGTGAATATCTCTTCATCAAGTGGGTCTTTAACACATAGATAAGGTGTGTAGATGTCACAATGAAAAATATTCACTAATAATCATAGATACAAATAGTACTATACACACCACACTTGTACTAATTACGCAAAGTTAAATCCCATGTTTTACAGCTACGAACAGTGGTTAACTTGCTGCCGGTAAGTTTACGTTGCTTAGATTCAATCGTAATTACCAGACAATTTTACACATAATGGGGGCACTTGTGTTCGGAAAAACTGGACGGACACCGTATTATATTTGAAAAAAGAGAAAATATTTCTCACATTTTTGAGCACCGTATTTATATCATTAGGATATTTTTCTTGCGCTTTCATAATACTTGTTCAAATGCATGAGACCTCGTATGGCAATAATTTTTTTGTGAAAATTTTAAAAAAATTACTTATAAACTAGTTACAAATAATTAAAGCAATAGTTTTTTTAAAAACTTATATAGAAGAAAATTTGTGCAAAAAGTTTCTTGCATTAATTTGAAATAATGCAAGCACTACATCAAAATTTTATTGATCGAAAACATGTATTGAGAATATATGTGCATGTGTCTGCATAACATAAAAAACTTGCATTTAAATAAGCATAACATTAAGTATTTTCTATATATTTCAATTACAAGGATGTTTATTTCTTATAATAATTATTCTTACAATTTTTTATAAAAGTTTCTAAATTAATTTGAAGATTTGATTATTTTGCTCCATACAAAACTAACGACATGAGACACACACACAGATATGCATTTTTTATATTTTTTGAGACTACTTATTACATATGCCTGTCAAAGGGCGTGTTTGTTTTGCCGCAAAACGCAAGTCGTAAAACTTCTTTTCCATTTTCGTTATTTGGTTCGTTGAAAAATAAGTTGCAAAATGCAACTCTTCTTTTCTCATTTGCAGTTGCTACAGTTAAATTTGTGGTCATATAAATATCACTTTTACACTCATATTTTCTCACTTGCAGTTGCTACAGTTAATTTTGTGGTCATGTAACTCTCACTTGTAGTACACTTATAGTTCAAAACAGTTACTTGATAATCAATATATAATTTAATATTATTAAATATTTAATATTTTAAATAGTGTTCAATTTCTTATTTAATTATTTAATTATTTTATATTTTTCTTTAATTTTTTTATTGTTTTTAATATTGTTTTAATATTTAATATTTTACTATTTTAATTTAATATTTTTATTTAATATTTTATTTAATACTTTATTATTTTATTAATACTTATTCCATTTTTATTATTTATTTAGAGTTAATATTTATTAATATAACAATATTATACTTAAATTATTATATATTTAATTATTTATTTTTTAATATAAAAAATTACTTTATTAATATCATAATAAATTTTATTATTATATTAATATTTTATTATGTTAATATTGTAATAATAATTCCGTATAATAATACTATAATGATAATTTATTATTAAATTATAATTATATTTTACTTTGTTAATTTTATATTTCTATAATATTACAATAATATTATAATAAAATTTATATTATAATATTATAACTATAGTTTATTATTTTTGTAAGATTTTTTAATATTATAATAAAATTTATATTATAATAATTTTCAAGTATTTTTAATATTATAATATTATAACTATAGTTTATTATTTTTGTAAGATTTTTTAATATTTATATTTTATTAGTATTCTTAAAATTTTATTAATGTTCTTTAGATTTTCTTAAAATTTTATATTATTTATTTAGTTAATATTTTAGTAATATTTTACTATTTATACTAATATTTTATTAATATTATTGTTATAAATAAAATATTAAGATTATTAATTTTTTATCTCCAATTTATTAATATAATTTAATTTGCAATAGTAGATTTAATTTAATAGTATTTATAATATTTAAATCACTGCTACAGTTAATTTGTGGTCAACTTTCCACTTACACTTTTACATTACCAACCAAACACCGTAAAACACAATATACATTACCATTTACACTTTCACTTTATCAACCAAACACCGTAAAATACAATATACTTTTCCATTTACACTTCACTTTATCAACCAAAACACCGTAAAACACAATATATTTTCTCTGCTACAGTTCACTTTTCCATTCTCATTTTACGACTTACGACTTGCGACGTTTTGCAACGAAACAAACAGGCTCAAAGTCACTTTCATGTCCCGAACCGGCAACTATGAACTCAACATTCCAAAACCCTAATCCATACCACTTGCTCTCCATCTATCCTAAATCTCCCCCTCACACATAATTGTTGCCAAAATGGAGTGTCGACGTCAATTTCAAAACTATCAAAAACATCCCAAAATCAATCAAAGCTCCAAACTACTCATTGATCTTAAAACCCTAGACCTGCATCAAAACACTTCGGTCCAATTGCTAGCATTCAAGCATAGCAAGCAAAAACATCTTGAAGAGATTCACCTTTTTTTTTGTGGCAAAGTCAGTAAATAAAGTTGGGAAACTGCAGGACACAAAACGGGTCGAGAGAGAGCGACGTTAATGGGCGTGACGCGTCTCATAATGTGACAGACTGACAGTTCAGTGAGTTTGGGGCCGCCCGGCCTGCCGGCCGAATCGGCACTGCCGGCTCTTTTCTTTTCTGTTGCCATCATTGCAACGGTGCGGGCCCACACGGCTCACCAAATTCCATGTCACGTCTCGCCTCTTAAAATACGAAGTATGGATATGTGACGATGACGAACAGATACTCACGAAGAGGGAAATCTCTTCTTAAAATACCTTACACTGTAGTAAAGGAGCTAAATTCTTGTATACATATGCAAAAGACAACCAGAAGTTTCATTTTCACATAAAAGATATACATCTACAATAGTCTTTGTCTGGATACGAGAATTGAAACATAACAAAGTAGAAATAAAAGAAGATATAATTTTGGCATCAGAACATCATAATAAGACAAAATGTCAAAATACATAAGCCAAGAAACTTTGGACTCACACCTAATAGTCTTCCTGGGTTTCTTCGAACAGTGGCTTGTTAGTCTCCTCAGACTCTAATGCTGAAAAATCAAGAGCCGTCAGAAACGGACCAGCAAGTACGCACACGAAATTTATTTTGAACTTAATTAGGAAATTTCTTTGTCTCACTAAAAATATGTAAGTATTGTACATGAAACCACCGACGTGCCAGATTCAGATAAGATCCACTTGTGAATTTACTGTAAATTTGCTGGACACTAGAAAAAACTGGGATCTATTTGAGGATACAAATTCCAATAATTTATGGATTCCTTTAGATTATCCAAATCAAATTCCAATATTTCTCCCAATAATGGTTCTCAATTGAAAGCTTTCTTACTCAAATATATTGTTTTAATTATACTTTTTAGAAATATTAAACATATCTAAACGTATCAAGTCATCTTATATAAATTATGTTCAAAAAGAAAAAAAAAATCACTTAGATTGAGCTAAGTGAACTAATTTTTAAATAATTTATTCAATAAAAAAATGTCTCTAAATAGAAAATACAGAAAAAAAATCTCTTGTCACTTTCTACATAATACTCAGACTTTTTCATTTAATATAAATGTAGAAGTAAACAAGTGTTATGTTAAATTCATATAAAATTTTCTGAGTTTTCTCTAATCTCTTCCCCTCTCATCTTCCAAGCGAAACAAGCATCTAAGGAGTCAAATGAATAGGAGACGCTTGGAAGACTTTGAAAGTCCTTTCCATTGTGCAAGTGACCCCTAAATTTTATGTCAGGTGAAAAGAAAAGAATCATTGAACGAGTCAAAAACATAAAAGTAATGCAAAACTATACCAAAAGTTTAAAAACCCTAGAAGGGGTTATCATATGCTAGAGGTGTAAAATTAACTGAGGCATGACTTCTGCATTAAGCTTAGATACAAATTACACCATATCTCTTAGTGAGAGTGGGGCAGGACATGATCACACTAGCTGTTAGAGCTGGGAGTTAGTTTTCAAGACATAAATAAGCATCAATTCTTAAGCAAAAAGAATTGGAAAAGCCAAACTAATGATAACAAATGTGAGGTGTTTCTTGGCTTTCAAGTTGAGGGAATTGATTAATTTGGAATGCTCACTTTCATATGAACCCAGATCTCTTTTATTTTGTTGATGTGATGAGTTTAGGTGATTGATTGGGGCTCGGGTTGGTAATTAATAGTAAACGCATCCTTAATAATGATAATTAGTGGTCTAATGAGATTTGGACGACAACATTTTATCATGATTATAGTTGTAGGACAAGCCATGACATAATCACAAAGTATGGCATAGTAAGATTTTTTTACCTTATAATTAAAAAGTGTTACAAATAATTGAGAGAAAAGACACTCTTTTCTTCTCAAGCCTTTCCACTTCTCATTGGCAAGTATAGACAACAATATGTCTCCAGAATATGTAGTTTTCGAGTCTGACAATCGCGCTCAGTTAGAAAACCCTAAATGACGCTATAAACAGCTTGAAGTGCTTTCAGATTTTCTCGGAAATCATCGATAAACGAGACAGGGAAAGAGGCGAAAATGCTTTTTATCGAGCTTCGATCAGTTTTGTATTCTCGAGTTTCCTTGAAAATTAGGGATGTTGCAATGCTATGTCAATCAATGAAGACGAGCTCCTTCCCTTTCTGTCTAGCAATGTGGTGGCTAGTGATGATTGTTGGGTATTCTGCTTAACAAGAATCAATCTGACAACTTATCAAGATCACTGAGATATCAACAATCTAATTGGCCAGGTCGGCAAATATCAGGTGGGAGGTTTTCCGTTCAATAGAACGTTCCTTAATTCAAGAACCACCTTTCAATTTCCTTCCTTGGTTTAAGCACCAATTAGACTGAATCCAAGTCAGTCTCGATATACTATAAAGTATATCCCCTGTATAAAGGACTTAATCCACTTATACAGTAACACTTAGATTAAATCTAAGTCAATCTCGATATACTGTAAAGTATATCCCCTGTATAAAGGACTTAGTCCACTTATACAGTATTTGAAGTGAGGTACGCTTACAGCGAATCTCCTTAAGACAATTACGTCCCCCGCACCGGTGCTAACGGGATAATGGACGCTGGTCTCCCAAGATACAACACTTCTTCACGGTATTTGAATAGCACTATCAAATTACCGTACGGTCGAACCGTAGTCAACCAGTACCTACACAGGATTAACAAAACAGCGGTATAACGACAAATTTCAAATGAATATTTGTCTTACTCTTTTGGAGGAACAACCACTGTTGAGGACGTAGGAAGGTTGAAGAATTTTGGCAGAATCTCCTTTAGGAAGTTGCTTCGGATTCCCACTTCACTTGGAAGTCGCGGATTCCCACTTCGTTGGAAGTCGCTCTGGAAGTCGTGGATTCCCACTTTGCTGGAGCCTAGTTCAGAACTGAAGTCAGAACTATAGAGAGAGAGAGAGAGATCTCGGATTTTTTGGTGTGTCTGAGAATGAACCCTTGGGGCGCTTTTTATAGCGCTCCGGAGGGGTATTCTCGTCCGCCAAATTCCAGCAGTTGCGACGGTTCGGACAGAACCGTCGCAACCGATCAACCGCCCAACCGCACTGTCGGTTTTCCGACAGCGGTTGGCGAACGGTCGGATCTGTTCGCGCGGACACCCGTTGGCGGGTGATCCGAATCTTTCCGCGGGCGGGTTGGACCAACGGACCCTGATTCAAAAAGAACCAGGTAGGGAACTTAGCCCAGGCCCAGGCCCAGGCCCACGGACCACGGACCCGTGCCCCGGCGCCGGCCGGCCGCCGCCGCCAGCGGCGGCGTGCACGTACGTATGTACGTGTATAGTTCCCTCCTTTTCGCGCGCGAAAACTCCAAGTACCCAAAGGGCACACCCTTTGGTCTCATTTTTCTCTATTTATACCCCATATGCTTCCATCACACGGCCAATGTGGGACTAAATGCTTGTAGCCAATTTTAGTCCCTTTTGGCTTTGAATTAGGCAATCTTTGGACTTGAATATCTCATTCATTCGAAGTCGGAATTGAACATGTGAATATACCACGTTCATCACAAATGGAAGGAGAACACACTCCAACCATCATCGGTTGATTCGATCAACGGATCTTGCCATAATTCATCTCGAAGATTCACTTTTATATTCTTCAATTCCAACAATCCCCCACAATGAATGAAGAATTCAAGGAAATGACACACAAAGAGACTGACTCTATTGTGTAAGGTACTTTAGAAAAGAAACTGCATAAGGATAGGTGAACTAGGTCTTGAACCTTCCATAGCGAAAGCTTTATCGAACTTACTGGCTAATCAGTGAACTAGGTCTTGAACTGTTAGCCGTTAGTGTAAGTCAAGTCAACAAGCTTCACACAGTGACTTTCCAAATCAACTTTGGTTCTCTGTTGTGTCCGTCTTGGCCCTGGACATTTTTAGTTTCAGAGAGTATCTTTAGGGAATAACAGCCTCCATAGAGATTCCCAAAGAGCCGACCCAACTCTATACTCACATAGGTGATGAACCTATTAAGAGTAGTCTACTCTACTCCACTTGTTTAGTAACAAGATATAGGCATCATTAAAAGCGTTAAGCTTATCCTTAACCCACTTGTAGAAAAGCACTTATGTGCACCATAGGAATGGATTGGAGTCAAGCTCCCAAGTGCTTCTTGCTGAGTCAATCATAACTAGTTTTTCCTCTTGAACTTAGTCCGTGGGATCTCTAGTCGCTAAGTGAGGTTTCCATTAAGCTGACTCGGTAAGGTTAGGCTTTTAGACCCATTCCCCTCGATGCGCAGTTTATACGCTCTCCACTTAAACCTTTAGTAAGCGGATCCGCTAAATTATCCTTTGACGATACAAAGTCAATAGAGATAATTCCATTTGAGAGCAACTGCTTCACGGTATTATGTCTACGACGAATATGTCTAGACTTACCGTTGTATATCATATTTTGTGCCCTAGATATAGCTGCTTGATTGTCGCAGTGTATACATATAGCGGGCACTGGCTTTTGCCATAACGGTATATCTTCTAAGAATTGTCGAAGCCATTCTGCTTCTTCTCCAGCCTTATCTAAGGCTATGAATTCCGATTCCATAGTGGAACGGGCAATACATGTTTGCTTAGAAGATTTCCATGATACCGCTGCTCCTGCTAGAGTAAATACGTATCCGCTAGTTGATTTTGATTCCTCAGAATCTGCAATCCAATTAGCATCACTGTATCCTTCCAGTACAGGAGGATACTTTCCATATCTCAAGGCATATTCCTTGGTATGTGATACGTAACCCAATACTCGTAGTAGAGCGGTCCAATGTAGATCACTAGGATTACTAGTGTATCTACTTAACTTGCTTACAGCGTAAGCAATATCGGGTCTAGTGCAATTCATTAAATACATTAGACTTCCGATAATCTGCGAATACTCCAACTGGCGTATTCCAGTTCCTGTATTCTTATAAAGGTGGACGTGTGGGAGAAAAGGATTTGTATTCTCTTTTATCCCATGATCCTTGAATCTTTCTATCATCTTATCCACGTAGTGAGATTGAGATAGACTGATTCCATCTGGTGTTCTAGTAATTTTAATTCCTAAAATTACATCAGCAACCCCCAAATCCTTCATATCAAAACAGCTGGATAACATTCTTTTAGTGGACTTAATAATCTCAATATTAGTCCCAAGTATCAACATGTCGTCTACATAAAGACAAACAATGATACATGCATCTCCAACTGTTTTCGTGTAAACACACTTATCGCATTCATTGATAGTGAATCCATCTTTGATCATGACACTATCAAATTTCTCATGCCATTGTTTTGGAGCCTGCTTTAAACCGTATAAGGATTTTACCAATTTACACACCTTGTGTTCTTGGCCCTTGACTTTAAATCCTTCAGGTTGCTCCATATATATCTCTTCACTTAATTCACCATTTAAGAATGCAGTCTTGACATCCATTTGATGGATATCTAAGTTGTGCAATACTGCAATTGCAATTAACATCCGAATGGACGTTATTCTTGTTACTGGTGAATAAGTATCGAAGTAGTCAAGTCCTTCTATTTGTCGATAACCCTTGGCTACAAATCTAGCCTTGTACTTATCGATAGATCCATCGGGTTTTAATTTTCTTTTGAAAATCCACTTACACCCAATTGGTTTACTTCCAGGAGGCAAGTTTACCAATTCCCAAGTATGATTACTTAGTATGGATTCTATTTCGCTATTTATAGCTTCTTTCCACATTTGTGCTTCTGGGCTTGACATAGCCTCTTTAAATGTTTGAGGCTCGCTCTCAATAGCGTATGCTATGAAATCTGGACCAAAAGATTTTGAGATTCTAGATCTCTGACTTCTTCTTGGTTCAATTTCCGCATTTACAATTGGTTCCTCGGGGCTTTTGTCCCTGAACGCCATCTCGTGTGTTCTTTTCCCAGAAGTCTTATCTGCTTCCCGTTTGTACGGAAAGATATCTTCAAAAAAACACAGCATCTCGAGATTCGATAATCATGTTTACATGAATATCAGGTATTTCTGATTTATGAACCAGAAACCTATAGGCACTACTATTCAAGGCATAGCCTATGAATACGCAGTCTATAGTTTTGCTCCCAACTTAGTCTTTTTAGGTAATGGTGCTAGCACCTTTGCAAGGCACCCCCACATTTTGAGGTAATGGTAGGAAGGTGTCCTTCCATGCCATAACTCGAATGGTATAAGATCAAGTTTCTTGTGGGGTACTCTATTTAGAATATGATTTGCAGTTAATAGAGCTTCCCCCCACAAGTTCTGCGGAGCTCCAGAACTTACGAGCATGGAATTAACCATCTCCTTCAAAGTTCTGTTCTTCCGTTCAGCAATTCCATTCTGCTGAGGAGTGTATGGTGCTGTAGTTTGATGTATTATACCAAAACTAGCACATAACTCACTAAAATCATTTGATTCATATTCTCCGCCTCTATCGGATTTTAGAATCTTGATTTTCTTGTTGAGTTGATTCTCAACTTCGGCTTTATATGTTGTAAACATATTTATTGCCTCATCCTTACTGTTCAAAAGATACACATAACAGTATCTTGTACAGTCATCGATAAAAGTAATGAAATACTTTTTACCGCCTCTAGTTGGCATAAACTTCAAGTCACATAGATCGCTATGGATTAACCCTAAAGGTTCTGTATTTCGATCTATTGAGTGAAATGAATTTTTAGCCAACTTGGCCTCAACACAAACCTCACACTTGCGAATTTCTTCCAAGTTGAGTTTAGGAATATATCCCAGATTAGACAAGTTCTTAAAGACTTGTAATTTACATGCCCTAATCTAGCATGCCACAAATTAAGAGACTCAAGCAAATAAACAGAAGAATTTCTTTTATTGATTAGCTTTGGGTACAAATACACGGACTTTTATCAACCACTGCAACATTGGCTTTAAAAAACAAGATAGCCCTTTCCCACATACATCCCTCCCTTAGTAAGTACAAATTTGTCGGATTCAAATACAATTCTAAATCCTTTCTTACTAAGTATTGATCCGGAGATCAGATTCTTGCGGATGTCTGGAACATGAAGGACATCGTTAAGAGTAAGCTCTTTGCCGATGTCCACTTCAGGATGACCTTGCCCTTTCCTTCAACCTTTGAGGAAGCTGAATTACCCATGAATAATTGCTCATCTTGCTCTAACCTTTGATATTCTGAGAATAACAATTTCTCCGAGCAGATGTGCCTAGTAGCTCCCGTGTCTACCCACCAGTCTTTGTTATTGGTTGTCAGATTTACTTCTGACACCACAGCTGAAAGACTTGGTGATTCATGGTTGGTCATGTTGGCCTGTGGGTGGCTTTTCTTGTTCTTCTTTAGACGGCTGCGGCATTCATTTGCTTTGTGACCTTCTTTGTTGCAGATGTAACAGGTCCCTTTGAAGCGCATGGTTCTGCCGTCTTGAGCCTTGCCTTTGTACCCCTGGGAAGGCTTCTTCCTCTTCAAGCTTTTGGAAGTAGACGCTTTCCCCTTTGAGTCCTCGATCACATTTGCTTTTGCTTCGTAGGAGTTCTTGCTGCTCCTTTTCTCGGACTTGCGGTTGTCCTCCTCTATACGAAGCCTCACAATGAGATCCTCCAACTTTAGCTCCTTTCGCTTCAGGTAGTTCTTGAAGTCTCTCCACGCAGGGGGGAGCTTCTCCACGATGGTTGCAACCTGAAAAGTTTCAGGAAGAATCATACCTTCGGCCTCTATCTCGTGCAAGATAAGTTGGAACTCTTGCACCTGACTGATGACAGTCTTGCTATCCACCATTTTGTACTCCAGAAATCGTCCAACGACGAACTTCTTGGTACCAGCATCTTCAGTCTTGTATTCTTGTCAAGACTGGCCCATAATTTCTTTGCCGTAGTGATCGGACTGTAGACATTGTAAAGAGAGTCATCCAGTCCATTAAGAACATAATTTCGGCAAAGGAAATCACCTTGTGTCCAAGCATCGACTGCAAGGACTGAGTCCCGATCAGTTCCGGGTTCTGGTGGATCCTCCTGCAGGAATTTGGCCAGATGTAGAGTGGTCAAGTAGAAGAGCATCTTCTGTTGCCACCTCTTGAACTCTGTGCCATCAAACTTTCCTGGCTTCTCCGGCTTCGGGTTAGGAAGTGGAGTAGGCATCAAACCTTGGAGCGGTATGTTTGTTGCCTTGCTGGAGGTATCTTGATTTGTATCAGACATCTTCTGCAAGTTCAAGCAGAACTGAAGTTAGTAACTTCAATATTAATTGTCTTAAGATTGTTGGGTATTCTGCTTAACAAGAATCAATCTGACAACTTATCAAGATCACTGAGATATCAACAATCTAATTGGCCAGGTCGGCAAATATCAGGTGGGAGGTTTTCCGTTCAATAGAACGTTCCTTAATTCAAGAACCACCTTTCAATTTCCTTCCTTGGTTTAAGCACCAATTAGACTGAATCCAAGTCAGTCTCGATATACTGTAAAGTATATCCCCTGTATAAAGGACTTAATCCACTTATACAGTAACACTTAGATTAAATCTAAGTCAATCTCGATATACTGTAAAGTATATCCCCTGTATAAAGGACTTAGTCCACTTATACAGTATTTGAAGTGAGGTACGCTTACAGCGAATCTCCTTAAGACAATTACGTCCCCCGCACCGGTGCTAACGGGATAATGGACGCTGGTCTCCCAAGATACAACACTTCTTCACGGTATTTGAATAGCACTATCAAATTACCGTACGGTCGAACCGTAGTCAACCAGAACCTACACAGGATTAGCAAAACAGCGGTATAACGACAAATTTCAAATGAATATTTGTCTTACTCTTTTGGAGGAACACCCACTGTTGAGGACGTAGGAAGGTTGAAGAATTTTGGCAGAATCTCCTTTAGGAAGTTGCTTCGGATTCCCACTTCACTTGGAAGTCGCGGATTCCCACTTCGTTGGAAGTCGCTCTGGAAGTCGTGGATTCCCACTTTGCTGGAGCCTAGTTCAGAACTGAAGTCAGAACTATAGAGAGAGAGAGAGAGAGAGAGAGATCTCGGATTTTTTTGGTGTGTCTGAGAATGAACCCCTGGGGCGCTTTTTATAGCGCTCCGGAGGGGTATTCTCGTCCGCCAAATTCCAGCAGTTGCGACGGTTCGGACAGAACCGTTGGCGGGTGATCCGAATCTTTCCGCGGGCGGGTTGGACCAACGGACCCTGATTCAAAAAGAACCAGGTAGGGAACTTAGCCCAGGCCCAGGCCCACGGACCACGGACCCGTGCCCCGAGCCCCGGCCCCGGCCCCGGCCCCGGCCCCGGCCGGGCGGCCGCCGCCAGCGGCGGCGTACACGTATGTACGTGTATAGTTCCCTCCTTTTCGCGCGCGAAAACTCCAAGTACCCAAAGGGCACACCCTTTGGTCTCATTTTTCTCTATTTATACCCAATATGCTTCCATCACACGGCCAATGTGGGACTAAATGCTTGTAGCCAATTTTAGTCCCTTTTGGCTTTGAATTAGGCAATCTTTGGACTTGAATATCTCATTCATTCGAAGTCGGAATTGAACATGTAAATATACCACGTTCATCACAAATGGAAGGAGAACACACTCCAACCATCATCCGGTTGATTCGATCAACGGATCTTGCCATAATTCATCTCGAAGATTCACTTTTATATTCTTCAATTCCAACAATGATAGACTACGGAGTCACCTGCAGGAAAGAATAGTAAAATTGATGAATTATCTTAAACCTTGGGGTGCAAAAATAAAGAAAGATAAACTCTACAACTATTATCAAGAAAAGAGAGGGTCAGTGAGAACCACTTGTATGTAAAAAAGATGAAATCACTTTATCTTTATTGACACTAAACTAGGAACAACAATGTAATCGAAGTAACTTCACAAAATTTTCATTCTTTTCCTCCTCTTTGGAAAATAGGTCATGGTCAGGTGGAAGCGAGATTTAAAAACACAAATCTCTAACCTGGTGTAACGATGTTTTACCATTATGGTAATATCACACTTGCAACAAGAATATAGTCCATTTACATTTTTTCTTCTTCTAAACACGGGACATAAACTTACATCAACGGAAGGGAAGACTTTAGTGAGACAGAGGTTGCCGTCAATAAATCATTTTAATTATTTTAGATCTTTTGACTGTACTCGTCGATTATAACTGATCTCTACAAACTTCTAAGAAACTCCTTGCACACAAACACTAGCAGTTAATTAAGTCTTGATTGATATAAAAATCACTACAAAACCAAATACAGTCACTTCCACTTTTTCTGTGTTGAAAGTAGAATTACTCCCACTTTCCTCACACAAAAACAAGACAAGAGAGTTGAGAAGCCATAAAACCTTTCTTGAATCTATTTGAAAAATTGTTTGAAAGAATCCAGCAAATCATCTGTGTATTTTATTAAAGACTAGATTGCAGAAAATCTTTATAAACTGTGGAATTTAGATCCTCATATACTTGTAAAGGATTTCCATGTCCCATGGTAATCAATAAAAGATGACTCTAGAGTTTTCTGAAGAGGCTTCTGGTCAGAGAGTTAACTAAATTCCAGCAAAAATAAACTATTGAGATCATTGAGGTGGACTGAAGTTAATAACAGTTGCTTCAATACAAATATCCACATATATTCATGTGTTGGCTCCATGGAGAGCAAAAGGAGTCCAAAAAAGAGTAGTAATCCATTCTGACAACTTACCCTTTTAAGTAACAGTTAAGAAAAGCTTTTCTGATGCAAATAGTTATAGAAAGTTGTGCCTGCCAGTAACACTGAAAAAAAAAAGAAAAAAATCTATAACTGGCTATTGACATTAACATATTTCAATATTGAGATAATCACAAAGACATATATGCAAATAATTTCTACTATGAAACAATGGGAATTGATTTGAAATCTAAGACCACTCAACATTGGGTTCAAAAGTCTGGGTAATTAACAAAGGCTTTTCTCTCAGACCATGAGCAATTCTTATAACATTCTTAACAACAGTGCACAATCTCCTAAAATCATTATAAAATTACAGACCTATCTATATGATAGTACTGAGTGGCACCCATTAACATATAGTTTATCTCATCCCAATAAGTCCAAAAAATGAAACAAATATAAACTACTCATTAACCAAAAGGCTTTTGACACCTTCCTGTTAGCATCTATCCCTAGGAGGATCCTTACTCTAATTTAATATCATTATGACACAAGATTAAAATCTCAGAGTTGATAACTAAACTTGAGTCCTTGCTCCTTGTCATAGCTCATACTCTCACATGTGTTTGGTGAACAACCTGCCTACTCCCTTTTCCTGTCTCTCTTTTGCTGATGCTATTGTTTTGGTATTTCTTGGTGTTTCTGTTGCAAATTCCCATGAGCAGAGACTCTACTCTGCATGTTAAAGCTACTAAAGAGCCCCTTTGACAATAGAGCATTAACAAATCTCCCATCCTTTTCCTTTGTCAATAGAATATTAACAAATATCCCATCATTGACCTAGAACCCGGTGATATCTGCCGAATGAATTCAATAGCATTTAAAGTAATTTTCAAATATCTGGGTTTGTAAATTTATCAGTTTAAATAATTAGGTACTGCAATATTTTCACCATATATTCTTTTCTTGTTACTTGCTAGGTTGGTTGGTGTACTAAATGGAGCATCTAAGATGACCAGGGACTGGGGAGGGTACAAGCCAAGTCAAGGGAACCAATAGATTTCATGGACAGTAAGAACCCCAAGATGTCACCTAGTTGTAGATTATACATATAGTACATAATCCACATAAAACCGATATGGGGTAAGAAAAAGGTTAGCCAACATAAAGCCATTTATGCTCATAGCAAAGTTCTTTACCCCCATAGAGAGTTGACAATTTTTGAATAGACTGCTCTCCCATTGGTCCCAAGGTAATAAATGTCGTTTTGGTGGATATATTATTACTATTATCAATGTGAAAAATTATTCAAACTTCACATAGAAATACTTGGATTATTGTGTGATCTCCAGATTGTGAATTTGTGACACAGGGCTTTATTATCGTAACATGGTGAAAACTAAACAAGATTTCAAATCACAAATCTCTTAATACTAACAACTATCATCTCAAAAAGCCCATTATGAGCATCCCATAACCCATTACATTGGGCCGCCGCCGAAGTATAGGGTGGACAAATCTAAATAATGTTGACGAGTTCTAAGTCACAACCCCAGATAATTAAATAAAGCCTTATTTACGTATAATAGGGTTGTATGTGATGAGGACATCACGCCAGTTGCCAGTTGTCTTTTCATGCCTTAACTTATTTTGAGATATTGTGTTTTGTCTATTTTACTTTTAGTACTACATTAGTTATATCCGAGAAGTTCACTTTATAAGAGCCTATATAAAGAGGCTCAATTCAATGAATAAGTAGACAATGAATAATTAAAAAAAATTTCAGTTAAATTCACTTGAGAGTGCTCTTGAGTTTTGGGTGTGAAGCCCGTGGTGTAAGGAGTGCGAAACACGCGTAAGGGGTGCGAAGCCTAAAGTTATCTGGTTCTTACTCCAATCCTAATCTCTCTTTTATTTTATTTCTTGTAAAACTCTAGCTTTTTCTTTTTATTTGTATTCGAAGGTGATTGTGATCCTGTATTACATCAGTGTGTTCATACAGAGATCAAGTCTGACAAACAATTTTTTTCTAGAAAAGTGCACCGGATATATGTCCAATGGTGGTTATTAATAATTGTGTTCCTACATTAATAATCGCAAATAAGCACACAAGTTTATATAACTAGCAGGGCACAACAAATTTAAGAGTGATACAACTTAATGAGAACAACAAGGGGGAAAACCTTATTAGCATGCATGAGAAACAATTGCATCCCTGCTGCAATCTTCACAGCCATCATGCAAAATGCTTATTAGAAAGAAGGGATGCTCCTCCTGCGTGCTCCAGTTCTTCCCCCTTCTGGAACACAGTTCACAAATAGGAATAAAAGATGGGTACATCTGAAGGAACAAAACAGTGAAAATACTAATCGTGGTTGCATTCACTGTCCTGAATCACAAAAAAGGCGAAGATACAATAAAATCAGAAAAGAAAGAACTCATCCATAGCCGAATTACTGATGTCTAATGAAAAACATGTAACCTGTTGAGGTATTTGTAACTTGTGGATTCTTGCTTCAATTAACTCAGAGCTTTATGAT
Source organism: Agave tequilana (assembly GCA_038442645.1). Taxonomy (NCBI): domain Eukaryota; kingdom Viridiplantae; phylum Streptophyta; class Magnoliopsida; order Asparagales; family Asparagaceae; genus Agave; species Agave tequilana. Next base: position 163,160 of record JAVJIF010008345.1, on the reverse strand, counting down.
ACAAATTTAGAGAGCCATCTAAAAAAATGACAAATATGTCGCTATATGTTTAGAGGGTTGATGTCCATGGTTTTGTTTAACATCCATCTCTGATAATAGCACACAACTAGAGAAAGATATCAGTAGTTAACTCGATTATAAGAAAGAACTTTGAATGTGGTTCTTCACGGGTACCTTTTCATTCATGTTGGGAAAATCTTATGATAATCAGAGAACAAAGAAGAACAAGGAATCATAATGCATTACATTATTTATGCTTAAATGGCACATCTAAGCCTAGATCTGAAAGTGTCCTAAAACACACCAATACTATAATCCTCGAGTGTTGATGAATATTAAATCAAGGGAACAGTATCAGCTTGCCACATCGCTACAGAAAATCAATACCAAAACATTAACAAAGAAGAGAATAATATCGACCTGAGATTGACGGGTATCATCACTGCCCTAAGATTGTAAATTTATAATCAACACTTTTCGAGCTGGCACCACACATTAAAGTTAATAAGAGAAATGATCTCATATATCCAATTGACTCCAGTTGTTGGAAACATAAGCCCTTGTCTCGCAGAAATATCATTATCGACGATTATGATCAACGTTCTTTGAGCTGGTTTCATCACGCGGTCTTCATCAAAAAAGTTCATATGAGACATGATTTCTTAGATCCAATTGACTTCAGTCATCAGAAGCATGGTAGAATGTATGTTTTATATATCATTAGGAGAAACACTGTTGATATATATTTGGAGGTGGAAGAAAAGAAGAGGGAAAAATGTTAATATATAGTTGTTTAATTTTTGTTATCCTTACTTGGTATAGAACTGGCCTCCACCCTTATCTAGAGTATTTTCCTCCATTATGAATTACTCAGGGTCTTGTTTGTCTTTTACCAATGTTTGTAAACTGCTGATATATGTTTCACATATCTAATCAATATTTTAATGTGCAGTTTAAACAGTTAATTCATTCAACATGAAGCCTGGTTTAAGAACTGAACAACAATGATCACTTGAGTGGGCGGTGTTGGCTGTGTTTTGAATTTGGAAGGAAAACTTGAGTTTTTCTATCATTTGACTTTGGTTTTAATCCCATATTGGATAGAAGATGAAAGGTTGAGTAGTATATATATTAACTCCTCTTATACTCATTATTATGAATAGTTGGGTCATGCCACACTCCCCACACGTGTGCACACACGACGAACCGAACCGGGCCAGGTTCGGGTGGCGCGCGCCCATGACCTGCGGACACGAATGTAGTTCGATTCAGGGGTTCTTGGACCTGAAAATTCTTGTTTTAATTTTATCCATTTTATTTAAAATTCAGTTTTGAGATTTTTCAGGATTTATGTTCGATTTGACACAGTACTCCGAATCTGCTCGCGTGTATCGCAAATCACATGAACGTTAGATTGTCAACATTTTTTAAAATATATACATTTTTCTTTCTTTCTTCTTGGAAAAATACATTTTTAATAACCAAGTATGCCTCACAGTTAGATCAAATGCAAATTTTCCCTTCTTTTTGCAAACACCATATAATAAAATAGCTAACATTGACCACTTCCATGCACAACTAAGGTAGCACTATCTACCTATATGATATATAAGGTTAGCCGAGAATCTTGCGTGAAGCCAACTCATTAATATACGCAATACCATAATAAAAATAATGAATAGTCGAGTTTCTAATTTTCTTAAATAATTTAATATATCTTTTTTCTTCTTGCATTGTCGATTATATATTTTAGTAGAAGATCATGTTTTTCTATCTGACTATGCAAATTTTCTTGAAATTTCTACTAGAGTAAAGATTTTAATTTGATGGATTTCAGTTTCGTTTTTGTACCTTTGATTCAACAAGTGTTGTACTCTAAAACTCTTACGTGACTGCAAAAGGCTTATACTAACCCGAATTCTTTTCATGGTGATGGTGGCATTTCCTATCCTATTCTCAACCCAACTTGATGAAGGTCTTTTGGCCAGAAGATCCTTTGCACTTCGAGGTTGTTGCTGTAACGGTCCCATACCACTAGTAGTTATTTCTGAAAGCTCGCACTCTCAGCCAACTCACCTGAATCGGGATGTGCGGGCACCCGAATTCTGATGCGAGCAAATAATCAATTACCACTTGACTCATTGTTAATCCGTCACATAAAACCCACTACCTTACTATAATCACTCAAGTTCAATCATATAAGCAATACTCACATATACATACACATTAAGCCTAACAATTCTATTGCCTCCTATGATGAGATCATCTGAGCCTTAACTTTTATTTGTATTTCTGTGTATTTCTTATTATATTTACTTGTATTTTCTTTTATATTTGCATGTATTTCAGTTGTGTGTGAGTGGTGCTAGTGAATAGTTATTAGATTGTGTAATAGGTAGTTATTAGATTATGTAATAGGTAGTTGTGTGGTAGTTGTAACTTGTAGCCTATATGAGGCATGCTTGTGTACTTGTTTGGGGATGAATGTAATAAAATAAAAGTGAATTCTGGCTCTCTTCCTATACCTGTGTGCCTCCCTTGTCTCCCCTCTCTTCTCTTCCAGGATGGAAACAATGAATAAACTGAAATTTACCCCCTTACATGTTTAGTCCTCTCTGTGATTCTGTTCTGGTTCTAATTCTGATTTCCTCTCTTCTTCCAGCACAACTAGCCCCAGCAGCAGCGACAGTCGCAACAGCAGCAGCGACAGTCGCAACAGCAGCAACAGCCGTAGCAGCCCAGCTGTAGCAGAAACAGCAACAATTGCAGAAGCAACAGTAATAGCAAATAGCAGCAGCAACATCAACCAGTCAGTAACAACATCAGTGCAGCAACAACAGCAGCAGTGTAGCAACAACAGCAGCGGAATAACAAGCAGATCAATGATGCATACTATTTGTTCGAGAAGATGCCAACGTCAAGTATCCATTCATAGCAGAATGCATCAAAACAGAATAACAATAACCACCATATCAGTTTCAAAATCCAAACAACAACAACAATAGCTTTGTCAGTGAGTTTTTATTTCAGCATTCACATTATTAGTGGTTATATCACTTGATTTATCTCTAAAGTTTTATCACCATTCCTACTGTCCACTAAAATGTGAAATGTATGAATCTACAAATCATGTGATTGCTTAGTTTTGATGTTGACTTTAGAACTTATCCTGCATAATATATGCATTGTTGTTAATTCGATCGAGACTAGAAATATGCAACACTATGCTTACAATTTTTTTTGATTCATTTGCAACATTATTAGTTTTAATTGCTTTCTTACTGAAGATCGTTTTATTTGGTGAAACGTGGCGAGTTCGATTACATCATTGGTTCCTTATATGACACACACGCATCGTTTCACATCAGTTTGGTATCAGAGCCAGGTTTAGGCAGGAACATCATGCATTAGGTTAAAAAAATCTTTTCTTTAGGCATTTTCTAAAAAAAAGAAAATTGTTGCTTTCTTTTTCTTTCTTTTGCATAAAAATATATATAAAAAGAATAAAAAAATGGCTAGTGAATCCCAAACTGCTAATATGGACACCAAATCCAAAATCCTCCAAAGGTTAAATGAAAATTTGAGTTGCATAACTAAGTTGGATCAGGTAATGAAGTTCACCTCTTATCATCCTGCAATTCAGTGCCAGGGTTATGAGCACGTTGTGGTCAACTGTCCAAGGCCAGCCATAGTAACTAAAGTTAAGGAACCATCTGCTACAAATTCAGAGTTCCTTCCTCCTTTACTGCCAACTCCTAGTGTCGTTATCTGCCTAGTCGTCAGCACCTTCCTCCTCTAATGCCGATACTGAGCCCATTCATAGTTGCCACTGATAAACTATCTATAACAGAGTCAACTGACTCTGAAGAATTCATTTACCAAGTGGAAGAACCTGAAAACTATGTCTCTGACGAAGAAATCCAGGGTGATAACACTGAGAAATCTAGTACTTCGAGTCCTCTCGAGGTGATCCTAGTGTCTACGGAGTTTACTGATGTCTTTTCTGAAAATAATACTATGTTTCTCTCCGAAGTCACCCCTGTAACTATGGAGTTTGTTGATGTCTTGTCTGAAGACCTTCTGCACAAGGTACCACCGGCACGTGATATCCAACATGTTGTTAACTTAACACCAGAGGCTAGCCTTCCCGACTTGCCACACCTTAGGTTGAATCTTATCGAGAAAACTGAATTTGAAAAGCAGGTTGATGAGTTGTCACTAGAGGGCAAACCACAATTCCTTATCCCAATAAACATCCATGTCTATGAGGACAAGTTTTGGAACTATATAGTGACAAAGGATGTAGGACAGATCAGGAATTTTACCATCTATGGTCAATCTATAGCCAAAGATTTGAAGGATACCGTTATGAAAGAAACTAATGTTCTACATATCATAAACTTTTCTGCCATTACAGTTAAACCTAGATGTGCTTTACTTCAAACTTTACCTGTTAGGATCTCACTTGACGTCGTTAAAATAACAGGTAAATTGGCACACACAGTTAGGATGATTCGCTTGATAATCCCTTTTGATCGAGGTCGTGTATATTGATGACCAGTGAACCAAGTGCCTAAAACTTTAACATCCAATAGAGAGTCAAAGTTCCCGAGCTATCTTTTAGAAGGCTCTTTAGCAATGATAGACACTAAGTTAAGTTCTCTACTGCACTTCATTATAGAGTTTCTGAGTCTGCATTTTATGTCTCAACATCTGAGTCTGCATCATATTTTGCCACATACATGCAAGTTTTACACATAAAAAATCAGTGATATATTTGAACAAGCCACACTAACTATAAGTTATGATCTGACATCAGGAAAGGAAGTTAAAACTTTTAGTGTTGACAATTTTGTGATGATTCAGATTTGTCCGAAATGGTTTCCCCAGAAAACTGTTAAAGATTTGCATGCCCGTAGTGCTGGACTTTTGAAAATCTTAAAAGAATTTAAATTACAATACTTATGTTTTTGACATCAATTCTATTTTTAATATTGAAGACTAAGTGGCTTACAACATTTTGATTATCCATAAATAACCCATTGGTTAATGAGCCTTATCCTGAGTCAATTTTGAGAGTCCTTCACTTCTAGACATCCATCTTATATAATAGAGAAACTTGATAACATTTTAGATGATGAATATATGATGCAGCTTGACTAGCAATCTGAGATGCAAGAAATAAACTTACAACAGCAAGAGAGCAGCTCTGCAGTTGACTCGACGGGGTCGAGTTCTCTCCCATCTGGGGAGAATTGATGAGAACATCTAAGCCTTAACTTTTATTTATATTTCAGTGTATTTCTTACTATATTTACTTGTATTTTCTTTTATACTTGCATGTATTTCAGTTGTGTGTGAGTGGTGGTTGTGGGTAGTTATTAGATTGTGTAATGGGTAGTTATTAGATTATGTAGTGGGTAGTTGTGTGGTAGTTGTAACTTGTAGCCTATATGAGACATGATTGTATACTTGTTTGGGGATAAATGGAATGAAATAAAATTGAATTTTGGCTCTCTTCCTATGCCTACGTCCCTCCCTTGTCTCCCCTCTCTTCTCTTTCTGGATGTAAATAATGAATAACCTGAAATTTACCCCCTCCTACATGTTTAGTCCTCTCTGTGATTCTGTTCTAGTTATGGTTCCCCTCTTTCCTTCCAGTAGCAGCAGCCCCAGCAGCAGCTGCAGCAGCCGCCCCAGCTGCAGTAGCTGCAGCAGCCCAGCAGCAGCAGCCCAGCGACAGCCAGTAGCAGCAGCAATAGCAGAAGCAGCAACAACACGAAGCAATCAGTAGCAACAACAGCAGCAACAGTGTAGCAACAACAACAGCGTAATAACAAGCAGATCAATGATGCACACCATTTGTTCGAGAAGATGTTAACGTCAAGTATCCATTCATAGCAGAACCACCGGATCAGTTTCAAAATCCAAACAATAACAACAGTAGCTTTGTCAGTGAGTTTTTATTTCAGCATTCACATTATTAGTTGGTTACATCACTTAATTTATATTTAAAGTTTTATCACCATTCCTATTGTCCACTAAATCGTGAGATGTGTGAATCTACAAATCATGTGATTGCTTAGCTTTGGTATTGACTTTAGAACTTATCCTGCATAATATAGGTATTGTCGTTAATTCGATCGAGATTAGAAATATGCAACACTACGCTTACAATCTTATTTTGATTCATTTGCAACATTATTAGTTTTTAATTGCTTTCCTGTCGCGTTTATTTGATGAAACGTGACGAGTTCGATTACATCACTGGTTCCTTATATGACACACACGCACCGTTTCACATCATCCTACCTCCGAGTTAATCTTCTCTTTCTACCTATAACCTTTACTCCGATACCAACTGTAACGGTCTCAGTCTTAATATTTTCTATTATCATCATTGTCACTAATTATCCTCAATCTAATACTGAGATTCCTAATATATATTCGGCAACATTTTCTTTAAACGTGGGACCCATCAAAAATACAATGCTTCAATTTTGGTTAGCATCAGCCTACTCATGAGTTCACAAAATATATATATATATATATATATATATATATATATATATATATATATATATATATATAATCTCAATATGATTTCATAAAAGTCAAATTTTCAATATTTATTTCAAACAACCCAGTATGTCAATCCATAAATTTATGCATTTCTATTCCATAATATCCATATCCTCCATTTCATGAACAAATTCAAGTCAAGTACCAAATAACACGAGCATTTCATATATTACAAGGTATAATAAAAGTTTATAGCAAGCATTAACATAGAAAGTTTTACATAGGGTTTCTTAAACATATACATATAAGAAGGAACATGTCAAAAGTGAAAATGATCTCCCAGTGCCACCTATCCTGTATATTGACGTTAGGCGGATCCTTTGCCTTTATCCAAACCTGAAGGTGATTAATATAACAGGGTGAACTAAACAGCTCAGTAAGTAAAATAATAATATATGTATAATAATTATTTATATATATATTGGAATTTATTCTTATGATAACAATTGTAATTTGTACTATTTTTGTGTTTTTTTTAGATATTTGTTAAAAGTCTTGACCACACACAGTAATTAGTCTTATTAGTCGACTTGACCCTTCCTATAGTCGACTAATACAGTTACTAGTCGACTTATCCTAAATCTTAGTCGACTAAGACCTGTTCAGAAAAGATGTCCACTCTCCGTTTGTTGACTGTAATTAATGTTAGTCGACTACCCTATCTTATATAATTGACTAGTACAATTGCTAGTCGACTTATCACAAGTCTATAGTCGAATATGTCTTATCCAGAAAAGATGTTCACTCTCTGTTTGTTAACTGTAATCAATATTAATTGACTACATTATTTTATATAGTCGGCTAATAGTAGTTCCAGAGACTTGCATACCTGTATCATACGTCTGTAGTCGACTTATCCCATTGATTAGTCAACTAATACAGTTAGAATTGTCTATACTAGTCGACTTATCACAGAGTCTGATTGTTAAGGAATTTCTTATAGTTTTAACATGCATTTTTTCATCTTAACCATATAAGGAATAAAACAATTTCAGTTTTATCATTAACACACTTGTTAAACATGAAGTTAGACTCCCTTCGGTCACCTCCGGTTAAACCCGGTCCTTTCCTCCAATACGTTATTCAACGTAACACTCTTCCTTCGGTCATCTCCGGTTCAACCCGGTCCCTTCCTCCTGTTGGCCCAGAGGCCTTCCACTCTAGTTTTGATGATGATTAACTCATGTAGTTATGTTTACTAATAATCTTGTGATATTAGTTTCAGAAATTTGACTAAGATATTAGTAGGTGATTAGCTTCAACAAAGGTGTTTTGGAGCTTCTCACATGGTAATTCAAGAGCCCGAGCGTCAAAATCATATCTAGCACTCGTTGAAGTCAAGCTCGGTGGATCACGGTTTGGATCGAGTCGACTTGAAGACGGAGTTCGTCAAGAAGACTTCGGTACTTAGTTTAGTTTTTGTTTTAGATTCATTTGTAAAGAATAAATAGTGTGATATGCTCAAGTTCACAACACACAAACTTATTTCTAGTTTTCATGTTTATTAGTTTTCGATTTTTGGTTTAACCGATCTTGGTTTTTATGAATAGATAGATTCAAAACAAGTTTATATGGTTTAATGTATATTAGATTTGTTCTATATACATGCATGCTTCAACTATTTAGACAAACTTATTTTGATATGCCTATTCATGTGTTTGGAGTTTTGTGTTTTAACAAAACATATTTTCAGATTTAATATCAAAAACATTGGTATATATATCTTTCATGTATATTGGATTATATCCATATACAACAAGCTTCAAATTGTTTAAGTATCATGTTTTTGTGTTTGGATGAGTTTTGGACAAAACGAATTTTCAATTCTAAAATCCAAGTTTTGGAAAATACGGATTTTGATTTTGGTAAAATTTGTAAGACACAAAAATGGTTCAAAAAGTTTGAAATTGTGTTGAAATTTTTCACACATGTTTATATATCAAAGTATTATACTAAAACTATTTTTGTGGATTTTTAGAGATTTTATGGGATTTTTTTAGGATATTAAAAACTCAAGTTTTAAGTCCTGATTTGCTGCCTGCCAGGCTCTGGCGGTCGACCGAGCCGGTCGACCGGACCCAGAGTCGGTCGACCGGATCAGTTGACCGACGTGCACAAGGATGTGCACGCTGACCAGCCACTTGGGCCGGTCGACTGGACGGTCGACCGACTGCAAGTGCCGCACTCTCGGGTGGGAGCGGTTGACCGGACGGTCGATCGTGAGCAAGGTACGTTCGACCGAGCGGTCGACCGGCCAGAGAGCAATTTGCTCTCTGGATTGGCACGGTCGACCGGCAGGCTCAACGGTAAAAAATTTGACCGTTGGCCGGTCAACTGGCCAGTCGACCGGAAGGCCATTTCTGGCGTAGTCAGCAGCCAACGGACAGAATTTTCTAAGGGGCTATTTATACCCATTTGAGGCCAATTTTTGTTAAGACTTCCAAGAGCAAAATTCTCCCATTCTCTAGTGTTTTATTTCAAGTTTCAAAAAGAGTTTTTAGAGCTTTAAAGATTTGATCTTTAGTTTGTTTTAAAGGGTTGAAAAATTCAAGAAAAAGGAGAAACTTTGGGATTGGTTTTTGATCTTCATTTTAATCTTATCCTAGTTGTTTTCCCAATAGTTTTCTTTGAGTTTTTGATTTCCAAACTCTTTATTTTTTCACACTTGAGCCATATCATTCTATCCTATCTATAGGATCTTTATTTGTGGGAAAATTAGTTTGTGGTTGTGTAACCACCAAGTTGTAAACACTTCCTTCATTGTGATATCCCTCTTGTGTGAGGTGATTGATTCGGTATCTCTCTATTGTGAGGTGATTGTGGAAGTTGTGGTTGGCTCACTCTAGTGAGAGGTAGAGATAAGGTTTGGCTCCCTCTAGTGAGAGGCGGAGTTTGTGTTGGTTTCCCTCTTAGTGAAAAGGTGGATTGTGTTGTATTGGCTAAGTGCCTACCCCTCTTGTGTGAGGTGGTGTTTGTGTGACTTTGTGCCTAACCTCTAGTGAGAGGTTGTTTTGATTGAGAGAGGAGTTGTGTACTCCATATTGTATTTACCCAAATCTTCAGTGGAGGTTCCCTGTGTGGGAGTCCTGTGTGGACAAGTGGATTGGAAATCCTTCTGTGTGAAGGCGGGGACGTAGAGCTGTGTGCTTGAACCTCAAAACATATTCGTGTGTTTGCGTTTGATCTATTGACTCTTACTCTCTCTCTCTTTACTTTGTGCCTTGCATCATTTCATATTGATCATTCATATTATATGTTTGGCTTGTTTGTGTGTGCCTCACTTGTGCTTAACCACGAGAGCTTCATATAGCGCCTCAACTCTTATTCAGAGGAATCAAGAGGAGTTAGTCCAGAGCCCTTCACCGGGAATTCGGCTACACTCGTTGGTTGCATTAAGTGTAGTTGCAATTAGTTTTTAATTTTCGCATTTAGTTCATTAGATTAGCCGTACATCTATTCACCCCCCTCTAGGTGTACTTTCAATTGGTATCAGAGCCTACGCTCCTGATATTTGGTTTAACCACCTAGGAGTGTGATCTTGGTTAGCTAATCTATCATTTGTATTTGCACACATATATTGTTTACACACACTCATGAATTGCTTGTTACCTCCCATGTTTGATGTCTCCAACATTGACATATGGAAATTTAGGATGTCCATATATTTGAAAACCCTAGAATTGCATGTTTTCCTTGCCGCTACCAGAAATCCTATCTTGATCATAGCAAGCATATAGAGGCCAGTGCACAAGCCATTGAGGCACTTAGAAGCACGCTTAATAAAGAATATTTGTGCTTAGTTTCTAACTGTGATTCCGCCTTTGCAGTGTGGAACACATTGATCACCTCCAAGCTTCAATTGCCAATTCAAACAGAGGATGAATCTAGTGGAGAATCCGAATAACAATGCTACATGGTCTAAGGGAATGACTCCCTTGAGGTATATTTGGAATCTCAATTAGATTGTGATGATGCTAGTTCTTCATGTAATGACTATGTTGATCCTAATGCTTTGAATGAAGAACTTTCAATTGTTTGTGAAAAATTATTGGAAAAATATAATCTTTTGAAAAAGAAAACTTTTGTATTAAATAAAGAAAATAAAGATTTGTGTTCAAGACTTGAATTGGTTTTGTAAGAAAAGGAAGAGATTTCATGTGAACGTGACTCACTTAAATCTCAACTAGATCTTGCTCTAAAAGAAAATGAGATCTTGAAAAATAAAAATGATTGTGAAAATGTTTTAAAGAAAAATGAAAACTTGTCTTTAAAACTTGATTTTGTTGTAAAAAAATGAATCTTTAAAAATGAAAATTGTTTCTATTTCAAAAGATTTAGAAGTTTGCCTAAAGAAAAATGTTTCTTTGAAAAATGATATTGATTCACATGTTTGCCAAGCTAGTGTAGCTTCACATTCTAACTCACCTATTGCATGCTCAACTTTATCTTCAAGTATTAAAAATGATATAAAAGTTTGAAAAAAATGTGGATTGTTTGGGCTCCACTTTGAGCCATTGTGCTTTGAACCACTCACGTTTGGAATCTATGTATCGAAAGAAACAAGTTCCATCTTTACATGCATGCCATCCACGGCATACACATGCTCCTCACGTACACACTCATAACACTTTGTATGCTCATGTGTACACTTGTACACATTGTGGACGTAAGGGCCACCTTGCTAAGTTTTGCTATGATAAGATACATAATGTAAATTTAGCAACTAAATTTGTTTAGGTTAGGAAAGGAACTAACCCCCATGGACCCAAAAGAGTGTGGGTACCAAAGACCACCCCTATGCTATTTGATGTAGGTGTAGGCTCTCGCATGACGTGAGAGCGACGGTACCTTGAGGTGGATGTGTTCCGAACCTAAAGATGACTATTTGGATGCATCACTTTCAAGGGGAGTTTGGTGGGAGGACCTTGTTTTGGAGACTTGGAGAGTTGCCTTCTAAGTTTTGGTAACGATCTCTTACTCCTCATTTATTATTTATATGCTTTTCATTTTATTCATTATTAGCATGTTTTGATGTTTATTGATTAGTATGTTAAATGATATGATTATTAGACTTGTGATATGCATGTTTAGTATTTGAGACACCCATGTTTATATGGACTTATATATTTGTGCTCTCACTTTAGTTTAGCTATCATGTATATCATAAATCTAATGCATGTGCATTTGACATAATAATCACATGAGTTTTTATTTTGATGCTTCATGATTTGAATATATGTTTTGATTAAGACTTGGATATATACTTGTACAACTAGTGAGCCACAAATAGATTATTACATGTTTGTTCTTAAACGCTCATTTTTGCTCATTAGATGTACTAGTATAGCCTAGTTTTGATGATTCATGCATTTGACTTGTATTCCCATTTTATACATGTTTTCATGTTTAACTTTATATACATGTCTATCTTGTTCAAACTATTGGTTATACATATACATCCTTGAGCCACTTACCTTCATGCATATACTTTTGTGGACTCGTCATGTTTGGATATATATGTATACGGTAGTTTGTACATGACATACATATACCTTGAAGGAATTCTAGTTTTGATGTTTTAAGGAATTTTATATTGAGCTTAATTGACTAGTTTCATGATAATGTGTTTCACATATTCCTTATACACTCACTTTATTTATTGTTTCTCATGATTTTGTTTTCATGAGTATAATTTATGCTTTATAGATTTCGAGTGTTTAATGATCATGTGATTTACATAGTTTTCATGGAATATATTTTTGTTTTATTCCTTACTTGAAGGATCTCGTACTAGTTTTCAAATTTTTCATAAAACTAGTTCGTATTCTTCATTATGGTAGAGTTTTTCAAACATATTATATTTTCAAACCTATTTTTGAAAACCCTACACATTTACGGGCGGTTGGTTGGGCGACCATGCCTTGTATGTTCATATTGAAAATCTATTTAAACATGTGCATGAAATAGGTGGAAGGTAACATGAGTTATACACTTGATCTTATTTTGTTTTCAATTGGTATCATTAGATTTTTTTCAATTGGTATCATTATTGACATTCTAGTTGTATACTCATATGTATTTTTATATATGTATGCTTTCAACTTTTAATAGCATCAATTCGATTGGTATTTAATTTTTCATACATATATATACTTTATTTGTGCTTACTATATCTCTATATCCTTGAGCACAAATTTTTATGCTAAGCTTGAATTTTTAAATGACTATTTTATTTCAATTGATTATGTTTCAATTGGTATCTTAAACAAGCTTATGCATTATTTTATTTGGTATTTCATAAAGGGGGAGAAAATTCATATTTCTACTTTCAATTGGTATTTCACTTTTCAATTGATTTTGGTATTCTACTCCCACACTTTATGTTAAAAAAATGATTTAAAAAAAGGGATATGATTATTTTTGGTATCATGTGCTTTTAATGAAAATTACTTTCAATTGGTACTAATCTTTACAAATTGGTATCAAGATTACCTATAAGTTTTATTTTCAATTGGTATGTTTTATTGATATCAAAATTTTTTGGTTGAATTGCTCAAAATGATTTATTTACTTACAATTGGTATTTAATTGGTATTTATTTATAATTGGTATCAATTGCTATTTAAATCTATATTTGTTTTATATATCACATTGTGTACTTCCAATTATGTACTTTCAATTGGTATATTTCATTGATATCATGATGCACTCAATTGATATATTTTTTCTTTTAATTGGTATCAAAAAAGTTTTGTTTTGATTTCATCCCTCATTGATTTTTTTTGTTTAAGACAAAAAGGGGAGAACATTTTTTTCTTTGACCCCTTTGTTGATGATTGACAAAAAGGGGGAAAAAATTTGAGTTTATATATGCATATTTGTGTTTTGCATATATTGAGTTTATGAGAAAATGATTTTGAGAGTTTAAACAAAAGGAAAGAGAGTTTTAAAATATATGTTTGATTCATGCATGTTAATGCATATTCATATTTAGTATTCATTGCATATATCTTATGTTTATTGCTATGCATGAGTTAAGGGGGAGCTTCTTTGAAGCTTAACTTTAATCCATGCATATATAACTCCATGAGTTTTGTTATCATCAAAAAGGGGAGATTGTTGGCCCAGAGGCCTTCCACTCTAGTTTTGATGATGATTAACTCATGTAGTTATGTTTACTAATAATCTTGTAATATTTAGTTTCAGATATTTAACCAAGATATTAGTAGGTGATTAGCTTCAACAAAGGTGTTTTGGAGCTTCTCACATGGTGATTCAAGAGCCCGAGCGTCAAAGTCATATCTAGCACTCGTTGGAGTCAAGCTCGGTGGATCATGGTTTGGATCGAGTCGACTTGAAGACAGAGTTCGTCAAGAAGACTTCGGTACTTAGTTTAGTTTTTGTTTTAGATCCATTTGTAAAGACTAGATAGTGTGATATGCTCAAGTTCACAACACACACACTTGTTTCTAGTTTTCATGTTTATTGGTTTTTCGGTTTTTGGTTTAACCGATCTTGGTTTTCATGAATAGATAGAGTCAAAACAAGTTTACATGGTTTAATGTATATTAGATTTGTTCTATATACATGCATACTTCAACTATTTAGACAAACTTATTTTGATATGCCTATTCATGTGTTTGGAGTTTTGTGTTTTAAAAAAACATATTTTCGGATTTAATATCAAAAACATTGGTATATATATCTTTCATGTATATTGGATTATATACATATACAACATGCTTCAAATTGTTTAAGTATCATGTTTTTGTGTTTGGATGAGTTTTGGACAAAACGAACTTTCAATTCTAAAATTCAAGTTTTGGAAAATACGGATTTTGGTTTTCGGTAAAATTTGTAAGACACAAAAATGGTTCAAAAAGTTTAAAATTTGTGTTAAAATTTTTCACACATGTTTATATATCAAAGTATTATACTAAAACTATTTTTGTGAATTTTTAGAGATTTTATGGGATTTTTTTAGGATATTAAAAACTCGAGTTTTAAGTCTTGATTTGCTGCCTGCCAGGCTCTGGCGGTCGACCGGGCCGGTCGACCGGACCCAGAGTCGGTCGACCGGACCGGTTGACCGACGTGCACAAGGATGTGCACGCTGACCAGCCACTTAGGCCGGTCGACCGGGCGGTCGACCGACTGCAAGTACCGCACTCTCGGGTGGGGCGGTCGACCGGACGGTCGATCGTGAGCAAGGTACGTTCGACCGAGCGGTCGACCGGCCAGAGAGCAATTTGCTCTCTGGATTGGCACGGTCGACCGGCAGGCTCAACGGTAAAAAATTTGACCGTTGGCCGGTCGACCGGCCGGTCGACCGGAAGGCCATTTTTGGCGTAGTCAGCAGCCAACGGACAGAATTTTCTAAGGGGCTATTTATACCCCATTTGAGGCCAATTTTTGTTAAGACTTCCAATAGCAAAATTCTCCCATTCTCTAGTGTTTTATTTCAAGTTTCAAAAAGAGTTTTTAGAGCTTTAAAGATTTGATCTTTAGTTTGTTTTAAAGGGTTGAAAAATTCAAGAAAAAGGAGAAACTTTGGGATTGGTTTTTGATCTTCATTTTAATCTTATCCTAGTTGTTTTCCCAATAGTTTTCTTTGAGTTTTTGATTTCCAAACTCTTTATTTTTTCACACTTGAGCCATATCATTCTATCCTATCTATAGGATCTTTTATTTGTGGGAAAATTAGTTTGTGGTTGTGTAACCACCAAGTTGTAAACACTTCCTTCATTGTGATATCCCTCTTGTGTGAGGTGATTGATTCGGTATCTCTCTATTGTGAGGTAATTGTGGAAGTTGTGGTTGGCTCACTCTAGTGAGAGGTAGAGATAAGGTTTGGCTCCCTCTAGTGAGAGGCGGAGTTTGTGTTGGTTTCCCTCTTAGTGAAGAGGTGGATTGTGTTGTATTGGCTAAGTGCCTACCCCTCTTGTGTGAGGTGGTGTTTGTGTGACTTTGTGCCTAACCTCTAGTGAGAGGTTGTTTTGGTTGAGAGAGGAGTTGTGTACTCCATATTGTATTTACCCAAATCTTCAGTGGAGGTTCCCTGTGTGGGAGTCCTGTATGGACAAGTGGATTGGAAATCCTTCTGTGTGAAGGCGGAGACGTAGAGCTGTGTGCTCGAACCTCAAAACATATTCGTGTGTTTGCGTTTGATCTATTGACTCTTACTCTCTCTCTCTCTCTACTTTGTGCCTTGCATCATTTCATATTGATCATTCATATTATATGTTTGGCTTGTTTGTGTGTGCCTCACTTGTGCTTAACCACGAGAGCTTCATATAGCGCCTCAACTCTTATTCAGAGGAATCAAGAGGAGTTAGTCCAGAGCCCTTCACCGGGAATTCAGCTACACTCGTTGGTTGCATTAAGTGTAGTTGCAATTAGTTTTTAATTTCCGCATTTAGTTCATTAGATTAGCCGTACACCTATTCACCCCCCCTCTAGGTGTACTTTCACCTCCTATACGAATTCAATGTAATATTCTCCCCTTCGGTCATCTCCGGTTCAACCCAGTCCCTTCCTCCAATACGTTATATAACTTTCATGCAATAACAACATACAAGGGTGCATAAGGAAATATCAACATAAATGATTTTCATAATTTGCAACTTTACATTATGCTAACATTATGGAAGTCATTAACGTGTATAAGTAACAACTTGCTAAATTAACAATACGCAAGCCCTTTCAAGGTAACCAACACATTGTATCATCTTAATTTGTGTGTAACCGTATATATATATATATATATATATATATATATATATATATATATATATATATATATATATATATATATATATATGCATAAAATTAGGTATTATGTTTATTCATAGAACTATTTCTTCTTAAAATGTATATGTTTGACTATCGTGTATAAACACAATAAAATTTTATCAATCATGCGCAATGGTAAGCATACATGAAAATAGCTATAACATATTTACCATAGGATTGTCTATAATGTACACTTAAAGTCTAGAAACCATACACATGTATTATCGTTCATATTCACATCCACTTATAACTTAGTAATTTTCATTTTACTTCAATTTGACAACTCCCTACTATTTTTTAGAGTTTGGATGTTCTACTCACCCTTGAAGAGATCATCGCCGATTATCAAGCTGGTTACCGGCTATATTAAAGTCTACAAGATCATAACAACATTAGTAGCTTATAAGTGAAAGAGTATAAGAGCGTGTAGTAGGCCTAAATATTGCTTACCTTCTTCAATCAAAATTACCCTCCTATCTTGCTAACCTAGGCTAACCTTATCTTCAAGAATTTATCCCTCTAAGATGATGTTAGATCTCCTCCAAAGACCTATTAGAGCATGGAGAAATGGTGATCTAACATTACCTTAGAAGGATAAATTCTTGAAGACAAGGTTGGCCTAGGTTAGCAAGATAGGAGGGTGATTTTGGTTGAAGAAGGTAAGCAATCTTTAGGCCTACTACACCGCTCTTATACTCTTTCACTTATAAGCTACTAATGATGTTATGATCTTGTAGACTCTAATATAGCCGGTAACCAAGCTTGATAATCGGCGGTGATCTCTTCAAGGGTGAGTAGAACATCCAAATTCTAAAATAATAGTAGGGAGCTGTCAAGTTTGAAATAAAGTGAAAATTGCTAAGTTATAAGTGAATGTGAATATGAACGATAATACATGTGTATGATTTCTAGACTTTAAGTGTACATTATAGACAATCCTATGGTAAATATGTTGTACCTATTTTCATGTATGCTTACCGTTACGCATGATAGATAAACTTTTATTGTGTGTATACACGATAGTTAAACGCATGCTTTTTAAGAAGAAATAATTTTATGAATAAACATAATACTTAATTTTATGCATATATATACGGTTACACACAAATTAAGATGATACAATGTGTTGGTTAACTTGAAAGGGCTTGCATATTGTTAATTTAGCAAGTTGTTACTTATACACGTTAATGACTTCCATAATGTTAACATAATGTAAAGTTACAAATTATGAAAATCATTTATGTTGATATTTCCTTATGAATCTTTGTATGTTGTTATTACATGAAAGTTATAATTCTAAGTTTCTAACGTATTGGAGGAAGGGACCGGGTTAACTGGAGATGACCGAAGGGGAGAATATTACGTTGAATACGTATAGGAGGAAGGGACCAGGTTGAACCAGAGATGACCGAAGGGAAGAGTGTTACGTTGAATAACGTATTGGAGGAAGGGACGGGTCTAACCGGAAGTGACCGAAGGGAGTCTAACTTCATGTTTAACAAGTGTGTTAATGATAAAACTGAAATTGTTTTATTCCTTATCTGGTTAAGATGGAAAAATGCATGTTAAAACTATAAGAAATTCCTTAAACAATCAGACTCTGTGATAAGTCGACTAGTATAGGCAATTCTAACTGTATTAGTCGACTAATCAATGGGATAAGTCGACTATAGAAGTATGATACAAGTATGCAAGTCTCTAGAAACTACTATTAGCCGACTATATAAAATAGTGTAGTCAATTAATATTGATTACAGTCAACAAATAGAGAATAGACATCTTTTCTAGACAGGACATAGTCGACTATAGACTTGTGATAAGTCGACTAGCAACTGTACTAGTCGACTATATAAGATAGGGTAGTCGACTAACATTAATTACAGTCAACAAACAGAGAGTGTACATTTCTTCTGGATAGGGCTTAGTCGACTATAGATTTAGGATAAGTCGACTAGTAATTGTATTAGTCGACTATTGGAAGGGTCAAGTCGACTAATAAGACAATTACTGTGTGTGGTCAAGACTTTTAACAAATATCTAAAAATACACAAAATAGTACAAATTACAATTGTTATCATAAGAATAAATTCCAATATATATAAATAATTGTCATACATATATTTATTGTTTTACTCACTGAGCTGTTGAGCTCACCCTATTATATTAATCACTTTCAGGTTTAGATACAAGCAAAGGACCCGCCTAACGCCAATATACGGGATAGGTAGCAACGGGAGATCATTTTCACTTTTGACATGTTCCTTCTTATATATATTGTTTAAGAAACCCTATGTAAAACTTTCTATGTTGATGCTTGCTATAAACTTTTGTAATACCTTGTAATGTATGAAATGCTCGTGTTATTAGGTACTTGACTTGAATCTTATTCATGAAATGGAGGATATGGATATTATGGAATAGAAATGTGTAGATTTATGGATTGACATACTGGGTTATTTGAAATAAATATTGAAAATTTGACGTATATGAAATCATGCTGAGATTATATATATATATATATATATATATATATATATATATATATATATATATATAGAGAGAGAGAGAGAGAGAGAGAGAAATGTATATCAGCCTGCGGCTGAAAGAACTCTCTCAGCCTGCGGTGACGTGGCTCAATTTTGTCACCCCACTAACTTGCGGCCCACTTATAGGAAGAAGTTAAATTACCAAATACCCCTTATGAAAAGCTACTCTTTCGGTAACTTTCGTTATTATTTATTATTATTTGCCCAAAAGGCAATTTTTGGAGCGCCCGTTGTCAGACTTAGATTATTGTTTATTATTATTTTTTTCCCTTTTTTTTGCCGCTCTTTATAGGATTTAGGTACAGTCATCTACAGTACAAACATAATCTACTGCGACCAGGGTCACATAAGACTACAGTGCGAACACAAACTTTTACAGCGACTCTAGTCGACACTGCGACCAAGGTCGCAGTCATCTACAGTGCAAACATAAACAAATGCGACCAGGGTAGACCCGGGTCGACACTGCGACCAAGGTCGCAGTCATCTACAGTGCAAACACAAACAACTGCGACCCGGGTCGACACTGCGACCAAGGTCGCATAAGACTACAGTGCGAACACAAAGTTTTACAGCGACTCTAGTCGACACTGCGACCAAGGTCGCAGTCATCTACAGTGCAAACATAAACAAATGCGACCGGGGTAGACACGGCGACGAAGGTCGCATAAGACTACAGTGCAAAAATAAACAACTGCGACCCAGGAATGATGAAGGAAGTTTCATATACTGCGACCATCGTCGCATTCGTCTAAAAGGAAAAGTCCAAAAAAAAAAACATTCTGAGACGCACAGATCTGAAAATAAAATTTTAACAACTGCGACCATTGTCGGGTAAAATTTAGAGTTGAAATTTTTTTTGAAAGGCAACTTTCTTACATAAGGTAAAAAGATGTGACAGAGGGTATTTTCGGAAGATACATTGTTGAGGTGACTGACCTTAAATTGGGCGGGATTTTTCATCTTTTTGTCCGCCAATTTTATGAGAAGTGTGTGGCTATGATGTTGCCACGTCCTGCCGGCTGAGAAACTCTCTCAGCCTGCCGGCTGAGGTACAGTAACCTCATATATATATATATATATATATATATATATATATATATATATATATATATATATATATATATATATATATTGTGAACCCATAAGTAGGCTGATGCTAATCGAAATTGAAGCATTGTATTTTTGATGGGTCCTACGTTTAAAGGAAATATTGCCGAATATATATGGGAATCTCAGTATTAGATTGAGGATAATCAGTGACAATGGTGATAATAAAAAATATTAAGACTGGAACCATTACAATTGTTCTCCTTGAGTTATGAGATTTTTTATCTATGATTTGTCATTCTAAGGGTCCAAGATCTCCCTTAGACCCTTTTCATAATCCTAAAAGCCGTATTCTTGAGAGGGACAGTGGGGAAAAGAATTGTGCCATGAGTGAAATGTGAATAATAAAAGTTATCCTATCTTCGACTCGAATGTCCCCTCGAAACTGTTTGTTCAGATCGAGGCATGAGTAAAGACAGCACAGACATCCCTATCCTTTGAATAGTTTGGGACTGATGTGAAGTTTTGAATATAGCATGACCTGCTGCCTCCTAGTAAGGCTTCAACCGACTGCTTGTCATTGTGCATCATAGACTTGTCCAAAAGTCATGGTCAAACTGAGGCTCTCTGCTGAGAGGCAATTTGTGTTGGTTT
Organism: Agave tequilana; assembly: GCA_038442645.1. Taxonomy (NCBI): domain Eukaryota; kingdom Viridiplantae; phylum Streptophyta; class Magnoliopsida; order Asparagales; family Asparagaceae; genus Agave; species Agave tequilana. The sequence goes on along the minus strand of JAVJIF010008345.1, from coordinate 142,536 downwards.
TTTTATTTGTTTAGTAAGTGATGTGGTTTTTTCTATATTCGACGGCCCCATAAGGGACAAGGATGAAACATGGAAAATGTTGCACGATATGTATCCGGATTTGACAACTTCAGAAGATACCACAATAGAAATCCTAAAAGAGTAGGAACAAAGTAGAAATGGAGCACAAATAAAAACATGATTTCTGTATATCTTTTACCATGTATAACAAACATTATTTTCGATGATTGGACTAAAATATCATCAAATATAATGAACATAGACATTTCATACTCGATGTTTTAGGATGAATTCATTCAGATAATGTGTGGTTTTAAACTTTCAGTGCAAACTGATACGTATCAGTCATATCGTGTCGCGTTTCAAAGGGGCTGATCTGAGCTAGATCAAAACATCAGTTTTAGCCAATACCTAGATAAGTCATTAAAAAGGTACGATACAACAATTAAACCTTAACTTCAACACTAATTGCTTAGTTGAGGGGTAAGGATGAAAAAGTAGTAAACATACATGCACTGTATGGACAAATGGCTTCGTAGCCATATATGAGCTAGCAAATGCATTGGCTCGACTTTATGACTCACCATGTATGAGTGATAAAGACATATTTGTACACATTTTATACCTAAGTTGCATATTTGTTAGTATATTATCTTTGTTTAAATATAGTTAATTGGTGTGTTCTTATTGTTTAGAGAATTGAGGAGGTATAAAAGTCATTTGGTATTGAGCAAGTAAGTTTGGGTGCAACAAGAGATCAAAATGAAATGAATTAAGTGTTGAGATAAGTTGAATGTGTCAAAGATTTAAGTGCAAACAAAACTCTAAGGATTTTCTCCATCCAAATCACATGTTGAAATCAAAGGAGTGATTGAAGGAAACATGTTGGAGCAATTTAAGAAAACATATTGTAAACATATTGAAATGATTGAAAGAAACATGTGCTTCTATTCTTCCTATAAAAAGACTAAGAGAAGGAGGTTATAGGAGGAGGATTTTGTAAGAGTTTTTTTTAAAAAGTTTTAGAGTAAGCTTTGTTTCTTTTTTAGAATTATAACAAAAAATTATTTAATCAATTATTTTCTTTCATTGTCATGCTCCTTCCCTTACTTTTTTCTTGTTTTTATTCTCAATTAATTAGACTCTCCGTCATGAGTGGCTGAGAACCTAACTTTGGGGAGAGAGTTCCGCTCCATTAATATGTAGAGTTGCTCCTTCATGTTTTTATTCTCTTTTATTGTATTTTTAATAATTTTAGTTTAATTTAAGTTTTATCAATTTTTATGGATTATATTTCACTTCAGTGTGGATTCATTCTATACTTCATCTTAAGTTTAATTTAATTAAAAATATATTTAAATGAAAACTCTTAAGTCTATTAGATCAAGTCGACTTTGGAGGGATTCCTTCACAATAAGTATGTTAGAGTTATTTGTGCCTTAATCTAAGATAGAAATAAAAGAGCATATTGAGTTAAGTGCTAAATCATTCATTTTTTAGAATAAAAACAATTTCTAAAGATTGAAATAAATGCAAAAGAGTAATGAAAGCATAAGAGAAGAATATCTATATACATGATAGTGGTTCCCATTCCCAATTTGCTCATATTGATAAAATTCAACATTATAATTTTCTTAACTTAAATTCTAGATTAAAATTAATTATGATTTTAAAATTATGATTTTCAACAAGTCTCTGTGAATTCGATTCTTTTCTTTTCACTTTACTAATTTTATGTATATCAAAGAAAGAATAGGTACCTTTGTTATTTGTTTGGAGTTCAAACAACGAGGTAAATTCTCTAAGATCTGAGCGGCAATAAATTTCTGACGCCGTTACCAGGGATTTGTAAGAGAAACTTTTTGAAATCTACATTTAATTTTTTTTTTCTTCTAGTTCTTAAAAAAATCTGATTTTTTCTTCTTTTCCTTTTTCTGTCTTTACATCGGTAAGCAAATATTCTTGACTTATCTTGCAGAAATCAGAAAAGAATTACGAGAGGGAGAAAAGAACATTTTTCTTAATTTTATTTCATCATTTTTTACTTTCCATTAAAAACATTTTGCTAACTTCATTTTTTCCAGGAGAGAAAAAGGAAAGAAGGCTAAAAAGGTAACGGAGAAAGTGGATAGAGGATTAGGTTTTATTTTTTTTTTTGAAACCAATCATATTTTGTTTAATTTTCTCAATGTCTCAACTCGAAACTTTTTAGGGCAGAAAATTTTAAAAAAAATAAAAACTAAGAGATCGGCTATGCTTAAATTCATTGCACTACACCATTATAATTAATTTGTTTTTAATCAGTTTTTGTGGCAGCTGGATCAAAGGTTCGTTCAGAACTTTCACACTTTCCTACAACATAACCATTAAATTTTCTTAGAATTGTGTGATATTTTTGGGGTGATCATGTCTTTGTTTTGTTTTGTGTATTAGAGCAACTTTACATAATATACTTAAGAGATGTTCCTCCTCACATAAGGTCGAGATTTCATTACCCGCTCCTTAGCTCAAAATCACTATCTCATATAGGTTTTTTTCTAAGCCTGAAATAATTTAAAACTTGATTAAACTTGACTGCTAAGATTTTCGAGCTCATTTAAGTAGATCTATTGTGGGAGCACTCCGCTGAACACCTTCAAGCTTTCGAAGAGGAGTTTTCTTATCTAGAAAGGGTGACTTAGCTATTGCGACGGACTCCCGGTCTAGAGAAAGGACTATCGCTTGTTTGATGAATTTAATCGGTAAGCTTACAATCTATCCAACCCAGTTAGAAGCTGTCTAATTAGGAGAGAACTTGTTCTCTACAAGATTAGAAATGAAACTTGACTACAAGATTAGAAGTGAAACTTGACTACCTTTGAACTAAACTCAAGATAAAAACTGATCTGTCTGATTGAGTCAACTGTGTGCATCATTTTTGAACTAGAATAGGCTCGAATCTTAAAGTACTTAAGGATTGTTTGGGTTCGTGACAACACACATCGACTTGTTAGGATTGAGTAGCTTTCTCTGAATCAGTGCTTAGTCAACTCTTCTACATTTGAAATGACTGAAGATCGGAATCACATTGAAAATGATACCATAACTTTAAAAGAGTATTTCCAAATAGAACACAATCCTCTAAGTGCATTGTATTGCATAACAATAACGCAACCCATTTTGAGCTCAAACCAGTTTCCTACTTTCTATGGTAAGAAAAATGAGAATCCGTACACTCATGTTGATAGGTTCTTAGATATCTGCTCCACATTCAAATTTTAAAACTTTTCTGATGAGTCGGTTAGGTTAAAACTCTTTCCATTTTCATTGAAAGACCAAGCAAGAGCTTAACTGAATCATTTAGAGCCCAACTCGATCACAACTCAGAGAGATTTAAACATCAAGTTTGTCTCTAAATTCTACCCCATGCATAGGATAAACCAATATAGACTGGAAATCTCCACTTTCAAGCAGAAAGAGGGAGAGAGAGATTTCATGAGTCATGAGAAAAGTTTAAGAATCTCCAAATCAAGTGTCCATACCATAGTTTTGAGAAATGGTGGTTGGTCCAGTACCTTTTCAATGGACTAACAAATTCGAATCGTAACCTTGTGAAATCCATGAGTGGTGGATCATTTATGGGTAAGAGTACACTTGAATCTTGGGCCCTTTTTGAGAGATTAGCTGAGAATTCTCAGTAATGCGATTTTAATTCTGAGAGTTAAAGATCATCACAGTTAAAGAAAGGAATATATGAGGTTCAAGGTGATGTGATTTTGAATGCACGATCAGATAATTTGACACGCAAGGTGGATGCATTAGTCTTAAATCAGACCATGAAGGCTGAGAGTCAAGTTCAAAATGTTGCATGTAATGTGTACGCTAGTCCCATGCATAATGCAATGGAGTGTCTCTTTTAGGGAATCAAGAGGTTATAAGCGAGCAGGTTAATGCCTGAACCAATTTTGAAATTCATTCAATAGTCCATACTTCAAAACCTATAATCTTAACTGGCAGAATCACCCCAACTTTTCTTGGAGACAACCACAACCATAACCTCAACCAACCAAGTAGGGCAACCAGTATTCAACCAATTCCGTCCTCCTAATCAGCCTTTCTCTTATGCTTTTCCTCCTAATTCACATATGGTTGCATCTCTGCAACAACAATCCAACTTAGAGGTCATGATAGAAAAATTCCTCACTGGAACTAGTATGAATATGCAAGAACTAAAAGCTGCTAGCTTACAAAAACCCTAGCAATTTCATACCTTCAATATCAGATGGGTCAGTTAGCAGCTAAGATCAGTGAGAGAGAACCAAAAAAGTTTCCTAGTCAACCAATTCTAAACCCAAAAGGTCAGTATGAGGTTAGTCATCCGCTTCGGGCATGCTAAGCTAGCATGTTCAAGCACTCACAACCTTTACGTATAAAAGACGAGTGAATGATCAAGTTGAAAATCTAAATCCTGACCAACTTGAATCAGAAGAGGACATTGTCAACCCAAAGAATCGAGATAATTTAACGGAGGAGAGGGCAGTCCCTCCGGCCCTAGTGAATCCAAGTCTAGTGATATGTCCGAGCGAACTTTCATTCTTAGAGCACATTTTCCCGAACAATTGTCTCAAGATAAGACATGAAAGAATTTTAATGAGATGATAGATTTGTTTAAGTGAGTTGAGCTTAATATTCCTTGCTTGATGCTATCAAACAAGTTCCTGCTTATGTCAAGTTTTTAAAAGGCCTTTGCACACAGAAACGAAAATCTAAAGCGCAAAAGAAAGCTTTTCTTACTGAGCAAGTCAGTTCAATCATCCAAAATAACATCCCACCTAAGTTTAAGGATCCTGATTGTCCAACCATATCTTGTGTCATTGGCAATCATGTGATGACAAAGCTTTATTGGATTTAAGGACGAGTGTTAATTTACAGTCGTACTCGATATACAAGCAATTATGTCTTGAAGAGATGAAACCAACTCAGTTTTGATTATCTTTGGCAGATCGTTCTATCAAGTATCCTCAGGAAATTGTTGAGGATGTTTTGATAAAAATTGATAAGTTCATTCTTTCAATGTACTTCATAATCTTGACACTGAACCTATTCAGAACCCTAATAAACCATGTACCTGTAATCCTAGAACAACCGTTCTTAGCTATTGCCAATGCAGTCATTCATTGTCAGAACGGAATTATGAAGATATCTTTCAACAATATGACTGTAGAGTTGAACGTGTTGATGTCAGCAAACAACCATCAGATAATGATGATATTTGTGAAGTTGACATGATCGAAAGTCTGATCGAGAACACTTGGATGCAATTTCATTCTGAAGATATTGCTGAGACGTGTCTCGCTTATTTTGGGGATGATTTTGATTGGGAGGAATCTTTTGAAGAGGTAAATGCATTATTGGAATAAACACTTTTAATGGATGTTGGCAAGTGGCAACATAAAGTAGAACCTTTTCATCACCACCGTCTTCATCTCCATCTCTCTAATCCATCATAGAGCACCCTAAATTAGATCTAAAACCATTACCTAATACACTCAAATATGTATTTTAAGGCTTTGTTGAGACCCTGCCTGTAATTATAGCGTCTGATTTGAACAAAGAACATAAGAGTAAGTTGTTGATTGTTCTAAGTGAGCATCAGAAAGCAATAGGATGGTCTTTAGCTGAGAGCAAAGAAATTAGTCCTGATGTGGCTATGCATCGAATTCATTTTGAAGAAAATGCTAAAAACTCTCACGAACCACAACGGAGATTGAATCCTACAATGAAGAATTTTGTGAGAACTGAGGTGTTGAAATTATTGGATGCACGTATCATTTACCGCATTTTTGATAATGCGGGGTTAGTCTAGTTCATGTTGTGTCAAAGAAGTCTGGAATCACAGTAGTTTAAAATAAAAAAATGAGTTAATGCCTACCTGTGTTCAAATAAGATGGCGTGTTTACATTGATTATCACAAATTAAATGTTGTTACTAGAAAGGATCACTTTTCTTTGCCTTTTATCGATCAAATGCTTGAAAGGTTGGCCGGTCATGCCTACTATTATTTTCTTGATGGTTATTCCGGCTATAACTAGATTCCTATAGCACCGGAGGATCCAGAGAAGACTACCTTCACCTTTGGAACGTTCGCCTATCGTCGCATGCTCTTTGGTTTATGCAATGTGTTAGTATTTGGAGTGCCTCATATTAATTAGAGAAGAATTCAAATTCTGGCAGTTTCATAATATGGATATGTCCTCATATTAATTGGAAATGAATTCAGATTTTGGCAGTTTTTTAAATAAGAATCTGTCACCTGTTTTGATTTGGATACAGGTTTCCTATTTATCTGAGGAGGTGCTGATTTGAGTTCGTATTGGACTAGGATCATCCTAGGTGCCCATATAAACCCCTGGGGATGGCCTTTGAAGGTGTGACAAGAATGAGAACTTCTAAAATTTCACTATTGAGAGTTGTAAGAGAGATCTATTTATAACTTTTGTATTTTCTTCTCTGTTTTCAATAAAGATTTCTCTCCTCCCCCCATGGACGCAAGCACATTGCCGAACCACATTAAATTTTATGTTCCTTAGTTGTGTGGTGATTACTTGCTAGTGGTATATCTTCTACGTTTTCACTTCCGCTGCCGAGTGTTCAACTTGGTGTTTCTCTATTGTTTAATTGGTAATAGATCATCAACAATTAGTATCAGAGTCATGCCCCCGAACTTAGTCGTGTGTGTGATGTTCGATCCTTCAGGGCGTAACAGAAGGCGCAGTGGGCCCCTGTTAAGCTGGATCTATAAAGATTGAGCTCTCGAAGGAGGTAGTCATGCTCCAGGTGCTTCATGTAAGACGTGTTGTCCAACGCAGTGAAGAGTGCTCTCCAACGCAGTGAAAAGGAGTGACCTCGATTAAGCACATGATCTCTCAGATAAGGAGTGAGAAAGATCAGTTTGCAGGGAGGCTCTAACTCTTTATTTGAGGGGGGATATAACATGTTCAATTTCAGGGCGCAAAAGGCGCAATCTGTAGAGCTAGTTGAGCTCTCGAGATTAGCAGCGGAGCTCTACTTCACATAAGGTGTATGCTGTAACGTAGTGAAAAGATCTCAATCTCGATTGAGCATATGTCTTCCAGGTGTGAAGATGGTATTCCAAGTGTGAAGATGAGCTTACAGGGATACTCTTTGTTCGAAAGGGAGATTGTTGGGATTTGTGTCGAACGAATAGTCCTACATCGGCTAGACATAGGGATGGTCTAAGATTTATAAGGATTTAGACTACTCCACCTAGAAAGCTAGTTTTTTGGGATAGTGTTCTGAGTCCTACAAATGGTATCATAGCAACGGCTAGCAAGACGACCACGACAACCAAGCTTGAGGTGAAGAATTCGACATGAAGTCCAACTTCCTGTTGTGAAAGATGCGAGTAACATCGTTGCTCGTGAAGAAAGGCACACACAAGGCCCTGCTTGGTATTGAGAAGAAGCCATAGAAGATGGAGGATGATGGTGGAACGACATCGACTTCCGCACAAAGGCGACGATCATATTGTGCCTATCAGATGAGGTCCTCTACAACGTGATAAACAAGGAGACAACTGCTAGTCTTTAATGTAGGCTGAAGAGCCTATACATGACGAAGAGTTTGTCAAACAAGCTCTTCATGAAGAAGCAGTTATACAGCCGTCGGATGAAAGAAGGTATGCCTATTTTATAACATCTCAATACTTTTAATAGAATTTTAAGTGACTTGTTAACTTTAAATGTTAAGCTAGAAGAAGAAGACAAGCTCTTCTGTTACTTTCTGCACTTCCATCAACTTATGACCACTTGGCAATCACTATCATATACGGTAAAGAGACCTTAGAGTTAAAAGATGTCAGACAGATGCTCTAAAACAACGAGCTGGTGAAGAAGACAAATTCGACGGAAGATGCCTCAGGATTATTTGTCAAGGGTCAGAGGGAAAGATCAAAGAGTAGGGGACCTAAAAAGGATCCAAAGACTTTTAACAGTTTCTCTTGCTATTTTTGTAAGAAACCAGGATACATTAAGAAAAATTGTATGAAATACAAGGAGATGCAGAAGAGAAAAAAGGGTAAAAATTCTAATAGGGAGAGTACCGGTGGACAGTCAGATCAAGCCGGGATTGTCGAAGAAGCAAATGAGAATTCATGTGATGTCTTAACAGCTGAGTCAAGAAAAGGTAAATACTCAGATGCTTGGTTACTTGACTCAGGGTGCACATATCACATGTGCCCAAAAAGAGAGTGGTTTAGTACTTACAAACCTTATGATAGAGGCTCTGTCCTGATGGGAAATGATATCCTATGTAAGACTGTTGGCATCGGCAACATCCTATGAGGATGTTTGATGGACAGGTTCGAACCCTCACAAACTTTCGACATGTTTAGGATTTAAAGAAAAATCTTCTCTCGTTGGAAACTTTGAAAGCTCGAAGGTGCAAGTTTTCTGGTGTAGATGGAGGAATCAAGTTACTAGAGGCTCTATAACGATTCTCAAAGGAGAACGGACAGCAAACTTATACAAGTTGACATGAAGTATTATTATTGGTGATGCTTCAGCAATAACAGAGAAGGATGATACTACAAGACTTTGGCACATGTTTCTTGGACATATGAGCGAGCGAGATCTTCAAATCCTGCACAAAAGGAGTGCTCGACCAGGTATCAGAGATTGCAAACTTGATCTTTGTAAATTTTGCATTATGGGTAAGCAATGTTGAGTAATTTTTTCTACATCTCAGCACAAGACAAAGGGCTTACTAGATTTCATACACACGGATGTGTGGGGGCCGTCGCCAGTAGCATCCATTGAAGGTGCTAGGTACTATGTTACTTTCATAGATGATTTTTCAAGGAAAGTTTGGTTATACTTCTTGAAGTAGAAATCGAAAGTATTTCAGAAGTTTAAGGAGTGAAAAACTATGGTGAAAAATCAGACAGGGCGAAAAGAGAAAGTCTTGAGGTCCAATAATGGAGGCGAGTACACCTCCAAAGAATTCAAAAACTACTTACCAAGTAAGGGCATCAAATACCAGCTAAGTATTTCAAGACGACCAGAACAAAACAGAGTAGCAGAGGGCATGAATCTGACACTTACAGAGCGTGCCCGCAGTATCAGATTACATGTTGACATGCCAGAAGGATTTTGGGCAGAGGCGGTGAATCATGCGAGTTTTCTGGTAAACATATCACCATCAATAGCTATTGATCTTCAGATCCCAGAAGAGATATGACGAGGAGTATCTGTGGACTATTCAATCTTACGAATTTTTGGTTGCCTGGCATATAGTTTGATTGATAGTCAGAAAAGACAAACTAGAGTTCAAGTCTAAGAAGTGTATCTTCATTGGGTTCACCATAGGAGTCAAAAATTTCAGACTTGGGATCCTGAGAAAAGGAACGCTTTTACTAGCAGAGATGTGGTTTTTGACGAAGAATCAATATTGCGAGAAAAGTCAAAGACGGAGGATAAAACACAAGGTGGAGCTTCAGACAATTCGGCAGACACTCAGAAAAAAGAAGTTGAGTTCTCAGAGAGCGCCTGAAGGGTCAGAAGAGGACTCCTCAGATCTAGATGGAGACAACTAGGAGCTACTCAAGAGCAACCTAAACTGTTAAAGTGGTCAGTCAGAGTTACGGTGCCACCACAAGGTATGGTTGGGAAGAAGATCATGTCTCTTTTGTATTAGTAACAGAAACAGAAGAACCTGACAATTACAGGGAAGCAATCGAGACAGATGACCACAACAGTAGATTACAGCCATAGAGCAAGAGATGAAGTCTTTGGATAGAAATCAAACATAAATATTAGTCGATCTTCCAAAGGACTCCAAGGCAATAGGTTGCAGATGGGTCTTTCGCAAGAAAGGCAATGAGCAGTACAAGGTAAGGTTAGTTGCCAAAGGATATGCTCAAAAGGAGGATATTGACTATAATGAGATTTTTTTCTCCTGTAATCAAGCATACATCTATTCGGATGTTATTGATGATAGTTGTTCGGTTTGATCTAGAGTTAGAGCAGATGGATGTTAAAACAATATTTCTGCATGGTGAGCTGAGGAGAAGATATACATGAAATAACCTGAAGATTATATTCAGGAAGGTAAAGAAAACAAGGTGTCTTCTAAAAAATCCCTCTATAGACTTAAGCAGTCTCCCAGGCAGTGGTACAAACGGTTCGACTCTTTCATGATCAAGGTCAGATACAACCGATGTGAGTATGATAATTGTGTCTACTTTAAGTAAAGTGATGATCTGACATATTTGTTGTTATATGTAGATGATATGCTGATTGCTGCAAGAAACAAGACACATGTTCAGAAGCTTAAAGCTCAGCTCAAGAAGGAATTTGATATGAAGAATTTAGAAAAGCCAAGAAGATCTTAGGCATGGAGATTACTCGAGACAGAGACTCGGTCAGACTTTGGCTATCGCAGGATAACTATGTTCTCAAGGTGTGGAGAGATTTAACATGACAGAACAAGACTAGTCACCACTCCGTTGGCAGGTCACTTTAAATTATCCTCCAAGCAGTATCCACAATCAACGGAAGAGGAGGAGGAGATGTCTCGAATACCATATGCTGGTGCGGTGGGATCACTCATGTATGTTATGGTCTGCACTAGGCCTGACTTACCCTATGCAGTTGTACAATAAGTCGGTTCATGTCAAATCTTGGAAAGCAACATTAGGAAGCAGTGAGTGGGCATTACGATATCTGCGAGGAACTGCGAGAATAGGCTTGGTGTTTCAAAGATTGGAAATGGGGAAGCTTAGGTCACTACAAGGCTATGTTAATGCAAATTATGCAGGAAATCTTGATCAGCGAAAATCTACAACGGGCTATGTGTTCACAGTAGTTGAGTGCGTCCTTAGTTGGAAGGCAGAGTTGTAAGATACAATTGTGCTTTCAACGACAGAAGCAGAGTACATGGTTGTAGTTGAAGCATCAAAGGAAGTTTTGGGGTTAAGAGGATTGGTTGAGACGTTTAGTATCATACAGGACTCAGTTCGGGTTCATTATGACAGCCAGAGTGTGATTCATCTCGCTAAAGATCACATATATCACACGCTGAAGAAGCACAATGATGTGAGGTATCACAAGATACGTCAGTGGGTCATAAATGATAAAGTGATCGATTTGGTAAAGATCAGCACGAAGAAAAATTCAGCGGATAGATGACGAAGATCATCTCAGTGGAGAAGTTCAGAGCATCTCTGAACTTCATCAAGATTCTCTAAAGATAAAGTGGTGAACGGGCTCTTGAGAGGGAGCCATGTGAAGTCACAAAAGGGAGAAGAAAGGAAGGTGAATGAAGCAGAGGCCAATTTCTACAGAGGGACTCAATGAACGTGAGTTAAGATGGAGATTATTAGTATTTGGAGTGCCTCATATTAATTGGAAAAGAATTCAAGTTCTGCCAGTTTCCTACTACGGATCTGTCCTCATATTCATTGGAGAAAAGTTCAGTTTTGACAGTTTTTTAATACGGATATGTCTCATGCTTTGGTTTGGATACGGGTTTTCTATTTCTCTGAGTATGTGCTGATTTGAGTTCGTGTTAGACTAGGATCATCCTAGGTGTCTATATAAACACCTTATGAGTCACTTTTTGAAGGTGTTTAAAAATTCATGAGAAATTTTAGAATTTCACCATTGAGAGTTGTAAGAGAGAGAGAGATTCTTGTAACTCTTGTATTTTCTTCTCTGTTTTCAATAAAGATTTCTCTCCTCCTTCATGTGGACGTAGGCACATTGTCGAATCATGTTAAATCTTGTGTTCCTTGGTTGTGTGGTGATTGCTTATTAGTGGTAGATCTTTTACGCTTCCGCTTCCGCTGCCGAGTTTTCAATTCGGTGTTTCTCAGTTGATTGATCGGTGATAGATCATCAACACAATGCACCTGCCACTTTTTAGTGGTGCATGATTAACATCTTCTCTGATATGATCGAACGCTTTCTTGAAGTATTTATGGATAATTTTTCAGTATTTGGGTCATCTTTTGAAAATTATTTGCACCATCTATCATTAGTCTTAAAAGGTGTAAAGAGAAAATTTTGCTATTGAATTGGAAAAAATGTCATTTCATGGTGAATAAAGGGATTGTCTCAAGGCACGTCATTTCGGACAAGGGAATAAAGTTGACAAGACTAAAATCGATTTGATTTTCAACCTTCTGCCGCCTCGTACGGTGAAGGAGATTAGATCTTTCTAAGAACGTACTGGGTTTTATCGTAAATTCATTAAGGATTTCAGTAAAATCTCTAGATCAGTGTGTAATTTACTTGCCAAAGATGTTGCTTTTGTCTTCGATGATGAGTGTTTGAAAGCCTTTAAGCAACGCAAAGCCATGTTAAATTTTACCACTATCATTCAACCACCAAATTGGGAAAAGCCCTTTGAGATCATGTGTAATGCTTCTGACCATGCAGTTAGAGCAGTTTTAGTGCAGCGTGTTAATAGATTATCTCATGTAGTCTATTATGCTAGTAGAACTTTGAATGATACACAACTGAATTATTCGACCACTGAGAAAGAGTTATTAATAGTCGTATTTGCATTAGATAAGTTTAAATCCTACCTTTTAGGGTCTAAGGTCATCATCTTTTTTGATCATGTGACTCTTAAGTACCATCTTTCTAAGAAGGATGCTAAAGCACGTCTAATTCGTTGGATCCTACTGCTACAAGAGTTTGATTTAGAAAATTAAGACAAGAGAGGTTCCGAGAATATTATAGCAGATCACTTGTCTAGGCTCATTTTAGAGTCTTCTTCTGACTCCATCCTAATGTCTGAGTTCTTTCCTGATGAAAAATTGATGAATTGTTTCAGGTTATCTTTGTATGCTAATCTGGTCAACTATCTTGCTACGGGTTAAATGATTTCTCATTGGACTAAGCAAGATAAGTCTCAATTTTTAGCCAAAGCGAATATTTCTTTTGAGATGATTCATACTTGTTCAAGTATTGCTCAGACCAGATCATTAGGAGATACGTGCCTGATGATAATTTTCACAGTATCATTTTTTTTGTCATGATCAAGTTTGAGGACACTTTAGTTCTAAAAAGACTGCTGCAAAAATTTTACAGTGTGAATTTTATTAGCCTTCCATTTTTCATGATTGTAATAAATTTTGTAAAACTTGCGATCGATGCCAGAGGTTAGGAAGTATTTCGAAAAGAAACATGATGCCTCTCAATCCATTCTGGTTCTCGAAATTTTTTATATATGGGGTATAGATTTCATGGGACCATTTTCAAATTCTTTTAGTAATGTGTACATCCTTGTCGCTGTCGACTATGTGTCAATATAGGTAGAAGTCAAAACATGCAAAACTAATGACCACAAAGTAGTGGTTCAATTTTTGAAAGAAAATATTTTTGCTCGATTTGGTACACCACGTGTCATTATTAGTGATGGGGGAAGTATTTTTGCAATTAAATTTTTAAGAAACTTATGCTCAAATACTCTGTCATTCATAAAATTGCCACTCCTTACCACGCCCACAAATAAGCAGTTAAGTCAAGATATCTAATAGAGAGATAATTTTTTTTTTTAGAAAAGAATGTTAACCCAACTAGGAAGGATTGGTCTTAAGACTGAGTGATGCATTGTGGGCATACCGTACCGCTTTTAAAACTCCTACTAGGATGTCCTCTTATCGAATTGTGTATGATAAGGGTTATCATCTTCCTGTAGAGCTAGAGCATCGAGAAAATTGGGTCGTGAAGCAACTCAATATTAATCTTGAAAAGGCAGGAGCTCAGAAAAAATTGTAATTGAATGAGTAAGAAAATTCGAAATGATGCTTATCGTTGTGCTAAGCATTATAAAGATAGGATGAAGTGTTACCATGATAAACATATTCTGAGAAAATCTTTTAGTCCAGGTCAAAAAGTTCTTCTGTACAATTTTTATCTGCACTTATTTCCTGGAAAGTTATGAACAAGATAGACATGCCCATTTATTGTTCATACGATTTACCCGTATGGGGCTGTCGAGGTTGAGAATCCTAGAAATGGTGAGATTTTCAAAGTGAATGGTCAAAGGTTGAAATTATTTTTAGAGCTGCAAAGCCCAGAAGTAGAGGAAAGACTTCTGGAAGATTATGTTCATTAGAATCGATCTCTATATCTGTTAGAGATTGTATATTATTATTTTTATGTTTTATTTCTGTAATATATTATTCTTTGCCGGTCTAAACTTAGGCGGTCATTCCTTCGTCTCAGATTATTTCTCCCCTATCACTTGTATTTTATTTTGATACATTGAGGACAATGTAATATTTAGGTAGAGGGGTGGAAGTCATATTTTCCTATCATAATTTTTTTAAAAATTCTCAAAAAAATTTAAAAAAAATTTAAAAATTAATATTTCAAAAAATTGCAACTTAATTTTTATGTACTTTATTCTAGAATAATAAGGCATTTGGTAAAAAAAATTTAAAAACCCCAATGATTAAGTTGAGTCATAAATTAAAATGAGTTCTTATCTTTAATCTACTTTTAGAGTTTTGAAAATTTAGAAACTTGGACTTTCATGATACGAGCTTACACTCTAAAAATCTAAGTAGCAGTTGTAAACCCAATAATCACCTAGGGCCTGATGAATCAAGACTATCTATGTTCACTTGGTTTGCCTTATGGAGAGAAAGGGAGGGGAAAAAAAAAAAAAAAGGCAACCAGTGAATTAAATCATGTACATAAAAATGGCTATATTTTGTAAAAGTCTATAATTGTGGGCTTATGATAAGGATCTAGAACATAGTTCCATAGAAAATTTTAAATCCTGACACCTTATGTCAACTGGAGTTGTCGACTGATTGTTCACTACATGAGAAACTCATCGTAAGAGTAAAAGGGCAATTTATAAAAAGAATAAAACAAAAAATATTTCAAAAAAAAGATGAATGAATGGTATGACCTTAAGCAAATAGTGTGAAAATCGTCTTTATAAAACACGAGTAAGCTGGAATATCACAGATAAACCCATAAGGTACTAAGTGAACATCCAAATCTCTCGTAATCCTAAATAGATCAGTAAGATTTTGAATCAGGTTTGAGGTAAATGATTAATTTTCAGGTACTTATTAGTGTTAGCAATTGCAAGATTGAACCTTAATTGTGTAAGTTCAAAAATTCACTAGAGCAAGTACATCATTTTTTTTAAACTCTAAAATGACAAATTAATGGTGCGAACTCAAAATAGTTTAAAAGAAACTGAAAGTTGGGCCAAAATTATAAAACCATGTGCCTTAGAAATTCTGATAATATAAGTATATAAAATTATTAAAAAAAACTTTTTGAATTTTGTGGGTAGATTCACTGCAAACTCCCACGAGACACAACTCATCCTCTAGTGTGAAAACTAGGGGTTTAAAGGCTTATTGCATTTGCTAAATGCAATCGTGATGCCTGCAATAGTGAGTTAGAATTTATTTACTTTTTATTTTACTTTGCTCGAGGACTAACAAAATATAAGCTTGGGGTATTTGATAAAGGTATATTTGTACACATTTTATACCTAAGTTGCATATTTGTTAGTATATTATTTTTGTTTAATTATAGTTAATCAGTGTGTTCTTCTTATTTAGAAAGTTGAGGAGCTATACAAGTCATTTGGTGTTGAGCAAGTAAGTTTGGGTGCAACAAGAGATCAAAAATAAAATAAATCAAGTGTTGAACTAAGTTGAATGGGTCAAAGACTTAAGTGTGCAAACCAAGTTTCAATAATTTTTTCCATCTAAATCACATGTTGAAATTAAAGAAGTGATCGAAGGAAACATGCTGGCTCAATTTAAGAAAACATATTGTAAACATTTTAGAATAATTGAAAGAAACATGTGATTTTATTCTCCCTAAAAGGACTTAGAGAGAGAGTTATAGGATAATTTGCAAGAGTTTTCTTTTTTTTTTTTTTGTAAAAGAGTTTTAGAGTAAGTTTTGTTTCTCTTTTTAGAGTTGTAACAAAAAAATTATTTAATCAATTGTTTTCTTTCATTGCTATGCTCCTTCTCTTGCTTTTTTCTTGTTTTTATTCTCAATTAATTAGAGTCTCCATCTGAGTGGTTGAGAACCTACCCTTAAGAAAGAGTTCCGCTCTATGAATGCGTAGAGTTGCTTTCATGTTTTTGTTCTCTTTTATTATATTATTAATGCCTAATTTTTAGTTTAATTTAAGTTTTATTGATTTTGATGGATTGTGTTTTACTTCAAACTGGATTCATTTTACACTTCATCTTAAGTTTAAATAATTTAAAATATATTTAAATGAAAACTCTTAATTCTATTACATCAAGTCAACTTTAGAGGGATTCCTTCACGATAATGATGCCAGAGTTATTTGAAGCTTAATCTGAGATAAAAATAAAAGAGTATATTGGGTTTTATTGCTAAATCATTCAGCTTTAAAAATAAAGACAATTTTTAAAGATTAAATGCAAAAGAGTAATGAAAGCATAAAGAAAGGATCTCTATGTACATGATAGTGGTTCTCAATCCCTAAGTTTGCTCATATTGATAAAATTCAATATTTAATTTCCTTCACTTAAATTTCAAATTCAAATCATTTGTTTTGAAAGTAGATTAAAAATTAATTAAGATTTTAAAATTGTGATTTTAACAAGTAAGTCTCTGTAGATTGGATCTTTTTCTTATCACTTTACTATTTTTCACGTATTTCAAAAAAAGAATAGGTAACTTCGTTATTTGTTTGGGGTTCAAACAACGACGATAAATTCTCTAAGATCCGAGCCGCAACAATGAGCTTATGACAGGGCAAGTTATGTGGAGGAAGGGGGAGACAGAGGGTAGACAATGTGAAATATTAAATCATTACATCCCTATTTATTTACTTTTATTTTTAATCCTAAAATGTTAAAATGAAACTCAAATTGAAATGGACAGAAATTTTGAAACCCAAACTCTACAGTGGCTAAACAAAAAAACCAGTTCTAAAAATGGCTAAGCTAATTTAAAACCTTAACTTCAAGCAGAGGAGCTTAATAGTTAATATATTCATTTCCTGTGTCAGAAAGTTCTAAATTTATTGAATGTTAATATGGGTGATTAAAGATTGTTTTCACCTCTTTTCTAACTGGAAGAAGGAACCATTTCAACTCAGCATTGAACACCATATCTTTATCCAGTCATTCAACCCTCACAGCCTCGCTACACTTCCAGAGAAAAGTTGTAGATCCTATCTCTTCACCAAAGAAATATACATGTTACATAGGAAGTCTGGGGTACTATTTGAAATCTCTTTGTCAACTGTTTTTAACCTCAAGGATATATTTTCATAAACATTTATTTTTAAATATGAAAAAAGAAAATCATCATATCTTGATGTGTGCAATTCATACCAAAGAAGTGTCTGAGAAAAGTAGAACATGTGTCTGTTAAGTGTTAAAAAGGTGTTTGAAATTAAGAATTACATCGTTAAATAGAATATGTTTACAAGTGAACACATAGATATCTCAAAGAAGTGCCATGTTGGATATGTATTCGACAAAATTATGGCTTGCCATACGTTGCCAACCACGTTTGATGCCTTCCCTAGCTTGTCACTCTGCAAGTTAATTTCAAGTTCACAGTATTGCTTGTGAGGGTTTATTTGTTTAATGTCCAGTTCTTTCCTGTTAGTGCTAAGAAATTCTCCAATTTCAATTTGAATAACCACCTGATCATTGTCAAGAACTTCCTTTGTCATTTTATTATTTTTACATATTTTGACTACTGGTCTCTTTGTGGCATCCCAAGTCATATAATCATGGCATAACTACCCGAGGCCAAGGGTTAGTCTGGAAATAATGTGGAATGCATGCGGACTGAATGAGGATCAATTAAACTAATCGAGGATGCAATAATAAGAGAAGAAAGAATATTAAAATGAAAGTATAGGGGACATTCTGATGAAATAAGGGTATATGAGGGGGGAAAGGGCCTGTTTGTTTCGTTGCAAAACGTCGCAAGTCGCAAGTTGTAAAATGAGAATGAAAAAAGTGAACTGTAACAGAGAAAATATATTGTGTTTTACGGTGTTTGGTTGATAAAGTGAAATGTAAATGGTAAAGTATATTGTGTTTTACGGTGTTTGGTTGGTAATGTAAAAGTGTAAGTGAAAAAGTTGACCACAAAATTAACTGTAGCAGTGATTTAAATATTATAAATACTATTAAATTAAATCTACTATTGCAAATTAAATTGTATTAATAAATTTGAGATAAAAAATTAATAATCTTAATATTTTATTTATAACAATAATATTAAAAAAATATTAGTATAAATAGTAAAATATTACTAAAATATTAACTAAATAAATAATATAAAATTTTAAGAAAATCTAAAGAACATTAATAAAATTTTAAGATACTAATAAATATAAATATTAAAAAAATCTTACAAAAAAATAAATATAGTTATAATATTATAATATTAAAAATACTTGAAAATTATTATAATATAAATTTTATTATAATATTAAAAAATCTTACAAAAATAATAAAATATAGTTATAATATTATAATATTAAAAATACTTGAAAATTATTATAATATAAATTTTATTATGATATTATTGTAATATTATAGAAATATAAAATTAACAAAGTAAAATATAATTATAATTTAATAATTATCATTATAGTATTATTATACTGAATTATTATTACAATATTAACATAATAAAATATTAATATAATAATAAAATTTATTATGATATTAATAAAGTAATTTTTTATATTAAAAATAATTAATTAAATATATAATAATTTTATATTAAAGTATAATATTGTTATATTAATAAAATATTAACTCTAAATAAAATAATAAAAAATGGAATAAGTATTAATAAAATAATAAAGTATTAAATAAAAATATTAAATAAAAAATATTAAATTAAAATAGTAAAATATTAAATATTAAAACAAGATTAAAACATAAAAAAAATTAAAGATTAAAAAATATAAAATAATTAAATAATTAAATAAGAAATTGAACACTATTTAAAATATAAATATTTAATAATATTAAATTATATATTAATTATCAAGTAACTGTTTTGAACTGTAAGTGTACTACAAGTGAGAGTTACATGACCACAAAATTAACTGTAGCAACTGTAAGTGGGAAAATATGAGTGTAAAAGTGATATTTACATGACCACAAATTTAACTGTAGCAACTGCAAATGGGTAAAGAAGAGTTGCATTTTGCAACTTGTTTTTCAGCGAAACAAACAACAATAAATGGAAAAGAAGTTTTACGACTTGCGTTTTGCGGCGAAACAAACACGCCCAAAGTATTAGAACCAAAATAGAAGCAATTTCTCCAGCTACATGCCTACATACGGCTAACAGAATGCATTACAATTTCGAAGAGGAAAGTAATAAAGACAAGGGGAAGTGATCTTCTGCTGGATTTGCCTTTTGTGTTCTAATATGTAGGGTTGGCACTCAAAAGCTTTAATCTGGCTAACAAAATAAAATGAACGTGAAGCCTATATAATTCCTTACTCTAAAGTCTAGATTAACATTAAGAAGAGAGAGGATCTGTATCATGTAAAAATTTGGATAATATTGGTGCCAAAAAAAGATATAAATATGAATTACTAAATAAAATAGTGACGAGAACGCAAAAAAAAAACTTATTTCTTCCTTTCTCTCAAATTTCTAACCCTGCACTGAATTGCTTTTTAAGGGGCTTCCGGTATCACACCTGAAGAAAACATCAATATCATCTCATTAAAGGAAAATAGTGAAGGTTTCAGCAGTATCTCAGATTCTCAATATATTAATTATACTAAATAAATGAAGAATTAGATTCCTACAAATAAATCTATGATCTCGAAGCCCAAAATGCAATGAAAAATGATTCTAGACAATTAGCTTACTAATGGTTTATTAGAATGGTCCAAATTATTAAACACGTCCAGACCCTGTGGATATATCTGGCATGGCTTTGAAGCCAAGACACAATAACTATGTTGACCATCAGTTGAATTTAGTTATGGAGATTCTCAATTTGGGAGCTCAGCTTCATAGCTAACCTAATTTGCTATGACTTTGATGTTAGGACTGCACTATTAGCTATAAATAGTGCATGCTTTTAAAACCACCTCAAAAGTGTTCCCCCCCCCCCCCAAACCTTTTTTTCTTTTGTACATCAGAATATTATAAAGAATGAAAAGAACAATAAAAGCATTCAACTTACATGTGCAATTTACTTGATTGCATAAATATCCCCATAACTACTCAAATTACTATCACCTTTTTATTTCAATGGGAAGAATAAAGAGTGGTTTCGATAATTTTTAACTAACGAGACAACAATAACAGAAATTGCTGCAGAATATAGCCGGCATCTTATAATTATCGCCACTGTCTTACTTATTTCACTATGGATGAAGGTTGTAAGCATTACTGTGACAAGTGTTAAACTACAGATGTAACTTGTGTTGCGAAATTGATATGCTATGATATCAATTATTACTCTCAGAATCGATGTTTGTGAAACTTGATAATATGAGAATACTTGCAAAAGAAAAAATGTTATAAAGCAAACTAGCAATACCTAGACAAAAGAGTAATAAGAAAGGACACGAGGATTTAACATGATTCGGCCCAAACTTGACCTATGTCCACGTGAAGAGAACTTGAGAGAGCTTTATTAATAGCTTGATGTAAAAAGATTTAATCTTCCTCTGATACAACAAGAGTATTCACCTTCCCCTTGAATCTCTATGTACATTCACCTTGCTCCTCTCTCTCTTAGTCTTCTTCTTCTGATCTCCTTGGTGTTCTTCACCTTGTTCTCCTTGAGATTAGATTGTCTTACAATGCTGGGTTACAACCTTTATTTATAAAAGATTTATAATGCAACTCTTATTTAGACTGTGAGATGATCTTAATCATTGGATGCATGAAGAATTTTGATCAATTTTATTAGGAGTTGATCTCCTTAATTCAGAAGAATTTTAGACTCTTTAATCTTTAGAAACAAACCTTCATTGAATAAAAATTGAGTCATGTTCATACTCCACTAGAAAAGGAAACATGTGCCTAAAAAAGAAAACTGATTCTTTTTCAGAAAATGCCCTTATTAGTTGACTAGTATATAAGATTAGTCGACTAGTCATATGATTAGTCGACTAATTCCTAAAATTAGTCGACTAATGCACTTATATAGTCGACCACTGTAAACTGCTCCTCTGTTTTTGCCCATTGGTCGACTTATCCCTCTAATTAGTCAAATGGTCTGATTAGTTGATTAATGGTCTTGTTAGTCGACTATATGGTCGACTAACATATCTTTTCTTCTGCTTCTTTACTTCTGCTTCAATCTATTATCTTCTCTAATTTTGATTGGATCTTCTTGGACCATCATCTCCTCTTGAAAATAAAGTAAAATCCTAACAATCCCCACCTTGACTTACTTTTCAAGCCTTCAGTAAAACATCTTGAGATTTAAATTACTATCTTGATTCTTTCTTGGTTGTAACCATACCGTGAAGCCTTTAACTCTTGCCCCCTCTCCCGAGGCCTTTGCCGAATTTATCGCCATCGCTTAAGCCATCTCGGGCCTTACCCGAATGCACCATTTCTTCTTCCCGCAACACTTTGACCCAGTTAACATTCCGTTGCAGTCGTCCTTGAAGCTCCACCTCGCAATGAGCTCTCTTCTAAGTTTATCCCCGAAACTCCATCTCTATCTGAGTTTCCTTCTTTCAGCTTATATAACTCTCCACACTTCTCTCCTTTCAGGGTTATCCTGTCTCCTTGGCTAACTGTGATGATACTTTGTTGCATTTGAATTCGGCATCCTTCTTCGTCGAGCACTCCTATGGATATTAGATTGTACCGTGCCTCCGAGACATACCGGACCTCCTTCAGAGCACGCACCATCTCATCTCTTTCTGTAACATTGATTGTCTCAGTGCCGATGACTTCGCAAGCTTAGCCATCCACCATCTTAACAGTCCATTCCTCTTTTGCGACCAAAGAGTTGAACAACTCTTTTTTAGAACATACATAAACCGTATTACCTGAATCAAATATCCAGGTTTTACCTTAAGAAGTATTGTCTTCAACATAAGAAGCCATTAATACTTCGGTGTCCTCTACACTGTTTGCTACATCTGCCTCCGCAGCTTACCCCTTCTTCTTCAATCACTCTTACTAATACTTGCAGTCATTCTTCCAATGACCTTCCCTGTGACATGTGACACGCCTTTGATGAGCCCAGACCTTTCTTTCCTTCTCTTCCTCCTTTCTTTCTCGTGACCACCAAACCCGATTTTGTCTACTCCTCTTGATTTGGCCTTTTAATAATCTCATTAGATAAGAGAGTTGACTAATCTCCTCGAAGATGAGAGTTTTCTTACTGTAGAGCATGGTGGTGATGATATGATTATATGACTGTGGAAGCGAAACGAGAAGTGTCAACGCCTTATCCTCCTCGTCGCTCTTAACATCAACAGTTAGAAGCTCACTGATGATCTTTTTGAAGAAGTTTAAATGCTCCAACACTGTTGTCTCTTCGTTCATGTGTAACCCATATAGTTGTTTCTTGAGATACAGCTTGTCGGCAAGGCTTGTCGTCATATACAAAATTTCTAGCCTTGACCACAATCCTATAGTCATTTCTTCATCCACCACGTTGTATATCACCTCATCTGTGAGACATAGTTGGATCGTGCTTGCCGCCTTTAGATCCATCTCCTCCAAATCCTCATCTGATGTACCTACGAGATCATGTGAAGACTCTGTTGCACTAGCAACGTCTTCACTTTTTTTTATCATAAACCGAAGTTTTCTTTATCATTGAACTTCTTGACTTCAAACTCTGTCGTAAAACTTCATATCTTCAACATATCGTCTTTCGTCAACCTTTAGCTCGGATACTAATTGTTGCGAAATTGATATGCTATGATACCAATATTACTCCCAAAATCGATGTTTACGGAACTTGGCAACATGAGAATACTTACAAAAGAAAAAACTGTTGTAAAGTAAACTAGTAATACCTACACAAAAAGTAATAAGAAAGAACACAAAGATTTAACGTGATTCAGACCAAACTTGACCTACGTCCACGGGGAGATAACTTGAGAGAGCTTTATTAATAACTTGATACAAATAGATCTAACATTCCTCTTGATACAATAAGAATATTCACCTTTCCCATGAATCTAAACCTAGATTATAAGAGT
The DNA here is from genome assembly GCA_038442645.1 of Agave tequilana. Classification (NCBI taxonomy): domain Eukaryota; kingdom Viridiplantae; phylum Streptophyta; class Magnoliopsida; order Asparagales; family Asparagaceae; genus Agave; species Agave tequilana. The sequence continues at coordinate 119,327 of JAVJIF010008345.1, read as the reverse complement.
ATAACTTCTCTTTATGTACATTCACCTTGCTCCTCTCTTCTTTGCTTCTTCTTCTGATCTCCTTGGTATTCTTCACTTTTTTCTTCTTGAGATTAGATTGTCTTATAATGATGGGTTATAACCTTTATTTATAGGATTTTATATTACAATTTCTTTTTTTGACTATGAGATGATCTTGGCCATTGAATGCTTGAAAAATCTGATCAATTCTATTGACAGTAGTTAATCTTCTTGATCTAAAAGAATTATAAACCCTTTAATCTTTAAAAATAAACCCTTTATTGAATAGAAACTGAATCCTATTCATATTCCACCAGAAAAACAAACATGCGCCTGAAAAGAAAACTAATTCTGCCTCAGAAAATGCCCCGATTAGTTTACTAGTCCATATAATTAGTTGACTAATTCCTGAAATTAGTCGACTATTACACTTATATAGTCGATTGCTGTAAACTACTCCGTCGCTGTTTCTGCCCATTAGTCGACTTATCCCTCTTGATTAGTCGACTGATGGTCTTGTAGTCGACTATATAGTCGACTAACATACATTGATCTGCTTCTTTTCTTCCGTTTCAAGTCATCATCTTTTCCAACTTTGATTGGATCTTCTTGGACCATCATCTCCTCTTGAAACCAAGGCACAATCCTGACAATTGAAACCCTGAATATCACCTATTTTAATCATTATAGTTATGAGTATACAATAGCATTTTGCTGGTTCACATCAAGAACACAAAATAACTGATCTTAAGGGGGGAAATAGCTTGTGAGAAAATAAACAAAATTAAGAAAAATACTTGTCAGGAAAGATGGCCCATCAGATTCAAGAAAACAATGCTAAATTAGAACCAAAATTTCAGACAAGTCAAAGTCAAAATATCTAGATGTACCTCGTAAGTTTACTCATTTTGTAGACACAGATCACATATAGAAACTTATCTAGATTTATATCTGATGAACTCATAAGGATCACTAAGGCAGACAAGATCCAAAGGGGATGAAACCGCTACTCTATAGATGTTATACAAGAACCACCATCAGTGAAGGACATTATTACTAATAGAGGGTCATATGAATATAACGGGGTTGTTTAGAACCCTAATTTTATAGGCTGATGAAACCATGTCAACCTTCTACTTGAGAATCAAGAGGATTCGGGTATCTACACATGAAAGTGACTTTACAAAAGTATAGTATTTTGATAGGAAAAAACAAATGCTTATGCACTGGCCACTGGGTTACAACCAGAAAGGAGCACCTTTATTCCTGAAGTGCATCAGAATTGTATAACTAATTAATTTAAATGCAGTGTATTTGTGAGCAGAAAACTGTGACATGTAATATTTATACCACATGATTTCATTTATTTAAGCGGTAACATTATACTAACCAAATGAAAGCAGCCAAAGTCTGAGCATCCTATTCAGGCCATCAGATGGCAGGCGAGTACCAGTGCTTGAGTGTCAGTTTTATAGGTCAAGTACAGGGAGCTGAAATCAACAATCAACATCTGCATTGCCAAGTTTCAGAGCTGTTAGTCTTTCATAAACTTTCTGTTCTCTTTCTATTTTAATCACAATGGCAGCATCCAAAGAATGAAATCTATACATCCGCACACTGTTATAGGTCCATACAAAAGTATGGAAACACTTTAAGGCTTTTATAGTTCGAAATTAACCTTTTTCAAGGAAGAACATTGAAGTTCTTTAGAAAATGCACCAAATAAGCTTGTTTTCATTTGTTTGAAGAGCAAAATGTAAATCTGAAACATGCCCGGGCACCGGTAAAAAATAATCTAAATGATTATAGTTATCGACTGCCATTCATTTTGCGAGCTTAGTTTTACCTCCCAAAATCTCATGTCCACCTGCAATAGGGTATTAACCTTAATACTGCAATCTACTTAGCAATTAAGCTTTTATATGTAATAGGACTCTCCAAAACACTAGTATTTTGAACACTGATTTTCCTTGTAAAAGTCCTATAGAAGGATAAACAATTACTCATCTTAGCCTATACTGAATTTTCAGTTTCTCTTATTTATAATCCTATTTCAGCCTGAAAAGACCATCCACCAAACTTATATGCATACTGGCATTTGTATATCACCTCTTTACATTTTCTGAGTCTCCTTTGATATCCTTCAGTTGGCACCAACTAAAGATACCAACTAGGAAAAGAACTGTCATTAGAGCTCCCAGTGAACCAAAAGCAAAAAGATTGCTTTTCCCTCATCCACCAGACTCATGTAGCTGATAAGTGGTTCTCAATGGCCAATATTCAAAACTGCCATACCCGACAGGTCACCAGTAATCACCACATGAACAAACTCCATTTTTAAAATGATGAAACCTATTGGTGTCTCTGAGGATAATCTCCCGATTGCTGATTCTAGAAATAAGCTTGACAGCATGGTGGCAATCTCCGCATGTTCTAAGGTTCATCGTTATCCGAATAGGTGTCTCAGGCCCAGTTTTTATCATTGCAAAAGCAATAGCAAGCTTTTCACTATGCACAGAGAGATGGCTTTCCTTGTCCTCCTCCTCCACGTCATGCAAAGTTGCCTCAGTCTCGGCAACATATCCTGCTTCCTTAATCCTCCCCATCAAGACATCCAGTTCTGCATAAATCTTCTTGGACTGTGGGTGCGACCAATCTCCCACATAAAAGGTGTGCACCTGAGTACCAATCTCTACATTGCTACAGCCAGGCAATTTCTTGATGCCTTTACTCACCATGATATTCCTTACTGAGGTGACATCCTCCCATCTCCCCACCCTAGCATAAATGTTGGACAACAGAACATAATACCCGGATTGCTCGGGGACCAATTTGAACAGATGGTCTGCAGCAACCAACCCAACAGACATATTTGAATGGACGCGGCAAGCACCCAACAGAGCCCCCCATACTCGTTCATTGGGTTCTATCGGCATCTGCCTGATGAAATCGTAAGCTTCATCAATACGGCCAGCACGACCCAATAGGTCTACCATGCAAGCAAAGTGCTCTATTCGCGGAACCATCATGTAATGATTTGTCATGCATTTAAAATAGTGTTTCCCTTGGTCAAGAAGACCAGAATAACTGCAAGATGAGAGAATTGACACAAAGGCTATGTGGTCTGGTTTAAGCCCTGATTCCAGCATTTGTTCAAAGAGCGCAACGGCCTCTTGCCCATGCCCGTGCATACCGTAAGCCGAGATGATCGCAGTCCAAGACACCACATCTCTTCCTGTCATACCTTCAAAAACTTCTCTTGCATCCTTCAAGCATCCGCAATTGGCATACATATCCATAAGTGCATTCTCCAGCACTAGATTCGGGCACATTCCCTTTCTCCTAATACAATCATGGATCTTCTTGCCAAGCGACAAAGCAGACAGAGACCCACAAGCAGGAAGAACACAGGCAAACGTAACCGCATCAGGCTCAATCTCTTTTTTCTCCATCCTCGAGAAATGCTCCACTGCTTCTGCCGCCATTGAATTATTCGCATAAATTGCAATCATGGCATTCCAAGCAACCAAATTCCTAGTACCCATTTCATCAAACATCCTCCTCACAAGCCTCACGTTACCAACACTTGCATTTGTCATCGCAGGCAAGACACTAGCCATCGTACCGGCATCCGGCCTCGGCTTTCCTCTCTCAATCATCTCCCTGCACATCTCTAACGCCCGCTCAAACTTGCCCGTTTGTGCAAATCCAGCAACCATCGCATTCCAAGACACCACATCCCTATTCGGCATTCCTTCAAACACCCGGTACGCATTCTCAAAAGATCCATCACACCGCGAGTACATCGTAATGAGAGTGTTCCCAACGAACAGATTCGAGTCAAGCCCAATCTTGGTGACTGCGCCGTGAATCTGGCACCCTCCGCTGAGGTTCTCGGAGCCCGAGCAGGCCTTGAGCGCGCACGGATACGTGTAGTTATCTGGCCGGGGGTGGTGACAGCGGGATAGCTGGGCAAAGAGGGCGAGGGCCTGGTCATAGAGGTGGTTGTTGACGTAGCTGCGGATCATGACGTTGAAGAGGATGATGTTTCCGTGGGGAGTTTCGTCAAACAGGTGGCGGGCGAGGGAGGGCTGGCCGCAGGCTGCGTAGGCGCGCATGAGCTTGATGGCGACGGATGGGGCGACGGGTTGGAGTTGTGAGTGGAGGGATACGAGGGTTTGGAGAGAGGATGGGGACCGGCATTGGTCAAGAGATTGGAGCAGTGAGTCTTGGTGATAGTGATGGTGATGGTGATGGTGGTGGTGATGGGAGTTGGAGAGGAAACGGAGGAGAGTTTTGGGGAAGAGGTGAGGAGAAGGAATAATGGAGGTGAGGTTAGTGGTTCTCATCAACTCTGGCCAGTGGTCTAGAGAGTGGCTTTGGATGCACAGAGGATGAATCTTTGAATATATATTTTTTTTCCCGCTTCCTCTTATTTTTCCTCCTTTTTTCTGGCTGCTGAGAGAGAAGACCGTCGCAAGGAAACATGACCGACGAAGACTGTTACAAATGAAAAAAAAGACAAAATTTTGAATTAAACTTAATTTTAAAAATAATTATAAAAATAAACTCTCTCAAAAATATTTCTAAAAACCAACCTCTCTTATGCCACGTTGGCGTCATATCGGCCAACGGTCGACTAAGAGCGTTAGCGTGGCGCGGTGATGAGGGTTCACAGAAGTCCAACCTTACCAAGGCCGGACTTTAGTGATCCAACTGATTAAAAGTCTGGTCTTGTCAAGGCTAGACTTTTTTATAACCTTTAACAAAAAGTTCGGTCTTCCCTAGGCCGGATTTCTATCTCTTAGCCACAAATTGAATTTGAGTATCTTGTGAGTGCTCTGTAAGTGAAGAAATTATTCACTTATAAAGTTCGGCCTTATTAAGGCCGCACTTTTAAAGAACAGTGTTGTAAAGTACGGCCTTACCAAGACCGCACTTTTCACTTACAGCATACACCAGCAGCTGCAAGCTGAGAACAATGTGCAATATAAAAAACAACTCTCACACCATATATCATAAACTCCCATATCATATCTTACATCAATAAAACTCAATCACAAACTCCAATACACAAGCTCAAGTTCATAACATATCGATACACAAACTCAAATTCACAATACAAACTAATATGTCATATAGAACTTCCATCAATCACATATCATATATCACCACAACACAAACTAATATGTCATATAGAACTTCCATCAATTGCATATCATGTATCACATTATATATCAAATTAACACAAGTATTTCAATTATACAAAAAAGATAATGCACATCTAATTTCACGACCTCCTCCTCGTCCTCGTCCTCGACCACGACCATGTGTAAGGGTAGTCTGGGAGTCAAGCTGTGTATGTGATGGTCCTGCCTCCTCCTCATTTTCTCGATGTCGTGTACGTCCAGCAGCAGGCTGAGAAGATCTTGCCTCGTCCGGTGGATGTCTGGCACGTCGTGTATATGTAATCAGAAATCGCGACGGATGTGCTTGGCGTGCATACCGACTCCTCCCTACCATTCGCCTGTAAGTGTAGAACATCATAACTGACTAGCCCTGGGTCCATAGGTCCCAAACCTTGTTTGGTGGGAAAAATTGAAGATCGAGGTGTAAATTCTTTATCTGATTGTAAAGAAAATTACAACGGATCAATAATCCTCTTACAAGAGAGGGAAGATATTCAAACTCAAATCTCCCCTTTGTTTAATGCCGGGTTCTTGATGTGACGATGGAAAGTAAATCTTGTTTTCCGTTGACCGGGTGAACGTCAGGACCTCTTGGGAATCCTCTCTTTGGATGGTGGACGAAGTAACACAGCTTCTGTCCAACAAGGATCTCAAAGAGACTGTAAGCAAAAACAAACTTGTACGCAGCAAGTTGTTAAAAGAGTTGAACTCTCTCTTTCTTTTAGTTAGAGATCTTGGTCCTTCTACGGCTTACAACCGAAGTTCTTCTGACCAAAGATTTTTCCGACCCCTCTTCTATAGCAAACTGGGCTATTTATAGAGATTTCAGGGGGTAAAAGTGTCCCCTAAAAACGCTCCATAATGGGCGTTAACTCCCTCATTACGTGGGCAGTAATTGACCCAGTAATGAGGGCAGTTATAACCGAGACGCGGGCTTTGGGCCTCCTGTTTTGCCATTGGGGTGATGTTTGAGAAACGCGAGCTTCAAATTCTACGTCAAGCTTCACGTGAGACGCAAGCTTTGGACTCTGCGTCTTGGTACTGCAGTAATGCTGAGATGCGGCTTTCATGCTTCGCGTCTTGGTCATTGCAGTGATGTTGAGACGCGAGTTTTAACCCTCTCGTCTTGGTGCTGTGCTAGTGGCGATGATTAGCCTTGCGTCTGGAGTTTGGATTCTGCTTTTTGATGACTTGTCTTTAGTGATTTTTAGACAGCCTATAGAACTCCCTCCAAAGTTTTCGATATTCCGCAGTTGACTGGGACGGATTTTGAAATACTCTAGACTCTGGTTGAATTCATACTTCTCATGATTGGACTGACAATCATTTGAGATACTCTGAGCTTGATCTTGTCTGGAGTATGGTCTTCGTGAGTGTACTATAAAACCCTTTGAAGTCACCAGAGATGATCGTGGTGAGTATTTAGATACGCAGTCCAGGCCTCTTCAGTGCTCTGAGCTGATTGTTGGTGTACTGTTGAATCAGGGGTAAACAGTCGTCTGCTTATGCTAGTGTACTGTTGAATTGATTTGCAGAAGTAAAGACTGAATGTAAGTCTTGTAGACACAGGGGTCATGTTGCTTTAGAGACGCAGTCCTCACTCTGAGTGGGGACGCATCTATTAATTTACTGAAGAATCGCAGCCTCTGGAGAGACGCGATCTTTGAAGTAAAGACGCAGCTCTCACTCTGTTAACTAGGCGCGGCTTTGGCCTTGTTAAAGAGGCGCGACCTTTGGAGGGATACAATTTTTGTTAAACGCGAGTCCCGCGTTCTGGGCGTGTTGCCACATGTCCAGCGGAGTTGAGGAGACATCCTTCCTTTGACGCGCGAAATTCGCATCACATTTAAGATGCATGCCACGCGTCGGGCGGGGATTAGGCCTCGAGACCTGCGCCGCGTATCTCTGCGGATCACTGTGCCTATAAAAGATAACAGTCTTTCAAGAGTCATCATTAGACTCTTCTTCTTCTTCGCTGAGCTTTTGTCGAGGGTTAAGAAAGCTTAAAGCTTTTTCCATTTTCATCATCTTCAACACTGATTTTATGAGTGCGATGGTACCAAAAGCTAAGCATGTTGCTTCGTCCTCGAGTGTTGCCGCCTCTGAGACTCAAATGGGTGGTCCTTCCGCGCAGGAGGCCCCCATTTCAGGTAATAAGACCATCTGATTTGGCTTTCGCCATTGAAGGGGCTTAGAGAGTTCTCTTAACTCTTAAGTCTCTTTTGAATGTGAATCGCCAACGCGAGGCTCATGCCCGTGTTTGATTTTCAGACGCAACTTTTGAATTGGTAGACAAGACGTGGGTTTGACGACCTCCGCGCCTTTGCTTCATCAACTTGAGTCCTTATCTGTTTGTTGAATGCGGGCCTCGTTGAGCCCTGCGTTTTGAGCTCAATGCTCAGAATTTTTCTAAGTATGGGAGGTTTAGACGTGAACTTCATGTGATCCTTGCGTCTTTTAAAGCCAGGAGCAGGTTTTACTAAGTCTCGCGTCTGAGTCCGATACTTAGAAATTGTTCTAAGTTATGAATTTTGAAATGCGGGCTTCATGCAAGCCTCGCATTTTTGAGTCTAGACGTGGATTTTGCTGATTTCCGCATCTGCATTCATTTCTGCGTTTGAATTTCAAACATCTAGCCATTTTCTTTTAGATTCCTGACTAAGTGTTGTCTTCTTTGCAGTGCGATACTCTTCCAACCCTTTGTCCAAGAAATGCCACTTTGGGCACGTAGGTGGAGCTGATCGTAATCTGACCTTCGTGCTTCAGAAGACTGCTCCTGTGGCTACTGGTAAGTCAAAAGAGTGAAAGGAGAGGATCTCTAAGGCCAGTATGGTGACCCTTCGGGAGATTATCTATGATGGGCTGTTCGAGACAGATTCCCGCACTCCGTTAAGGAAGCCTGTTTTCCTCTTTGGTGACGCCATTGACGAGGATGATAGGATTCTATATGACGGAGATTATAAGTGGCTCTGTTAGATAGGGGACAGGAGGTTCTTTCTTCCCAATATGGACAGGATGTATTCCTTGTCCTATCTTCAACATATGTCCGTTCATCGTATGATGGATTGGGATCTTTCCCGGTTTGTCTCCGGCGTCTCTCTTAGCAGATTAAGTGCCAAAGAAGTATACTCTGCTGGCCATGGGAAAGATGTCTTCGGTTTATTTTCCGGGTTAGTCAGGCCTGAGTATCCAAAAGGAGAAACCCCTCAGCTTGGCGCCACCTTCATTAATCATTTTTTGAAAGTTAAGGGTGATTTTCCTATTGACTTTCGCCCGCTAAGGTGGGTCCATTCTACCGAAAAATCATGGTGGGGTAGAATGGTTGGATTTATTCTTGTCGAGCTTGGAGCTTTGCTGCAATAGGTGGGGTAATATCATTCGGTGAGGGCCGTACAGTATGGCCTCCCGCAGAGTTCCCATAATTTTTATGGTGTCCTGGAGCATTATAATCCTCTGACGGGCACATTTTTTACCCCAGCTGGAGATATGGGGCTCGCTCTTCATGAGCTATATGAAGTCTCGGGGCTAGTTATGGGAGATGCCCCTTATGAAGAATACGTCCCGACTTCTGAGGAGCTTCACCTCTTGAGGAAAGAGGACCCTCAGGTGTATGAGACATACTGAGAAATACGGGTGTCAAGCAGATGTCCTGGGCGAGCTATCTGTTCAACGGCATAAATGAGAAAGATAGCCCAGTGACTAGTCTGGCTCTCTGCACTGACGAGAAAATTACTTAGAGGATCAATATCTTTACAAGCTCCTACACCACTGAGTCGAACGAGGACACTTTCAGACCTAATACGGTCTTTGAAAGTTTTCATCACCAGGCCCGAGTTCTCATTTCTGACCGGGCTCTATTGGCGGGCTTCCTTATGCTGTGGCTGAAGCGTTGTGTGGTACCAACGCTGCCGCATGAAGTAATCATTGCTGATGTGGTGTACCCGGCAGTCTTGCTTGCCTACAGGAAGTCTATCGCTCTCCTTCCAGCGATGGTGGCCGGAATTCAGAGTGGATTACGGGCTCTGGTTAAAAGCCTGTGCCAAGTGGAGGCCATTGTAGATTATGAGGATAGGCCAGTGGTCGATTCGGAGGGAAGGCCGAGAGTGAAGACCCCTAATCTCAGGATCGAGCTTCCATATACGTACTTGATGGCCTGGTACGTTATGCATTGCCCTTCACTGATGACGGTGGTGCCTCTTTCCGAAGGTTTTGTTCCCTTCGTGCAGAAGCTGGAGAATTCGAGCTGGACTCACTACTATATGTTCTTTGTTCGAAAATCCATTCTGAATATTTCGAACTATTAGCTCGATCGTTGCTTCCCTAAGATTGGTGATGCGTCCTACGGGGATAAGTTTGCCGACCTTGTGGGACCAGATGATTTCACAAGGCTGCCATCGGGAGTCTTTTGGTGACTTATCAATATTCGGCCTGGATATCTGATCTTCCGGCAAGGAAATTCATGTATAATCGAGCCTTACATGCCCAGTAGTTTTGCTCGGCAGTTCAGCTATGATCAGTTATATGTCGGCAACCCCAATGCTGGCCTCTGCTTCAGCAAAAACTTGTTTGAAAGTGCCCGGGCGTGGTACTACAGTGTAGCTGGAGGGACAAAAGCTATTTTCAGCCTGCCTCACAAGACGTCCAATTGTCATACCAGCCTCGGTTTCTCTACATGGTACTCCCTGGCTAATAGGATGCCTGATTTTAGAATAAATACCTCTTGCATTAAGAGCATCAAGATATCTTATGAAACCAAATTGGAGTCTAACAAACATGTGCGAGGTATGGATGAGTACCGGGCGGCCGAGAGGGAAATAGGAGGGGAAGTAGGGATGGAGCCAAGGACAGTAGCACCTAAGGGGCAACCTACTAAAAAGAGACGACAGGCTGTGGCCAAACGTTTCGTGGCTCTGCTTCTAAGGGTGAGCCTATCCCAAGAAGGCTAGGAGAGAATCGGAGGCTAAAGCTTTGATGCCCAAGGTAGTTCCTCCTAGTGTTGAGGAGCAGGGGGAGGAAGAAGAAGAGGAAGAAGAAGTCCCCATCCTTTGCTCCTGCTGTCTGCGTAGCAGGGGTCCCGTGATCTTGGAGGAGGGAGAGCTCGCGGATGAACCCATCGTGACTGAGCAGGTCGAGCGACCTGAAGTCGACTTGGTAGGGAGGGATGGCGTGGAGATCCCGGGAATCTCAACTCAGCCTGGACCTTCTTCAGTTCATTAGAGAAGGGTGGAGGTGCAACAACCTGGGTCTCCTAGTGTATTGATGCCCACCTCGCGGGTTGTCGATCCCAGCCCTACTACTGGGGTACTCAGTGGTAATGTCTCGATCGCTAAGACCTCTTGTGTTGAACTGTCGTCTTCATCGTCCGAAGAACATGGATATTATTCTGGCTAAGAAGTCGATTTTGGTGATGAACCCGCTCTTCCTAACACAAGCAAATTCTCGCATATCTCAGAGGAAGAGATACAGGGATACGTCCCTGTGACGGTTTCGCCGATAGCAAGGATCGCCGCTACTGAAGGTATTTTCTTTGTCCTTCTGGACTGATTCCCCATTAAGTTAGAAATAAGTTCTAAGATTTCTTTTTGACTTTCTTCTACAGGGCTGGCTGCCAGTAGTGAAGCCACAACAACTTCTTCTCATATTGAGGAGATGATCCAGGAGTTGACCCAGCAGGAGGGCCTCGAAGCTTCCGCTACCGGGATGCCTCATGAGGGTGCAATCGCCGAGGTCGGGGGAGCCCTCATCCCCAAGTGGCTTATTAAGGGATTTGCCATCTTCAGATCCTCAACGTGGTAAGAGAATACTGACGTGTTGGATACTCTCCTCTTCATCATTACCACCGACGTTTAATGTTGTGTTTTATAGAAAGCACTGGGGTAGTTCAGGTGGAGGATCCTGCAGCAAGCCATGGTGCAGAAGATAGCACAGTTCAAACTTCGACTGGGAAACTCAGTGCCGTGGAGTTTGTTGTTGCTTCTGTTACTGTGGAAGCTGCCACAACAATAACTGTCCTAGAGGTATTGGCGACGACCTCAGTGTCTAACGAGCCTGTTGTCGGCCTCACCCCTGCACAAGTTGAACTAGTTCCCGTCTCTTGTTCTGTCATGAAAAGGGGGTCCGGGAGCACATCAGCAGGGTTATCTCCAGCTAATGACATCATGGAAGAGCTAGCACGTCAAATGGTGCGACAATTTTTTACATCCATGAGGTCCTGTATTGACTTAGTCCTTTCCAGGGGCAGTTCCTTTGAGTTTACCCGGATGCTTCTCGAGAATCAGATCGAGAACATCAGTCAACTGGGAGTCCTTCGCAGGCTAGGGCGTATCTGATGCTGATTGAACAGCTGAGGAGCCACCTGAAGGAGCTCAAAACCCTAGAGAATGCTGACTCAATGGATGAGGCTCGGTCAACACTGAGTAAGCTCCTCGCCGCTCAAAAACACGAGCGAAAGGAGATAGAGGAGCAAATGGCTGAAGAAATCCGCCATCTCCAGCGCTTCCAAGCTGATTGTCAAAGACTGATTAGCGATTCAAAGGAATCTGAAATCGTCATCCAGAGTGCAGAGCAAGTTATCATCACTGCTCGGATTACTATTGTCAGGGCGCACGCCTTGATTTAGGCCAATAAGCAAAAACTTACTGTTGCTAGAAAAAAGCTGGAAGAGCTGGAGGCTGCCAAGACGCAGGTCCAAGAAAACCTTACTGCTCATTCCTCCAGATTGGAGTCTCTTCAGGCGCAACTGGCTACGAAGAGATTTTTGTCTGAGGAAGAGCTGCGGACCCAAGCTTTGGTCGAAGCCGAAAGGGCACGTCAACATGAGATGCATCGCCTCCGAGAACAAATCTGTTCTTTAGCGAAGCAGGATTATTAGCCTTCTTCTCCTTTTTGTAACACTCCTTTTGTTAAATAAGAGTATTTGTATTACTTTTATTATTTTCGAGTCAAATAATAAAAATTATGCAATTTTTGTATCGTCTGTATCCTTTCAGACTCTTTGCTGCCTGGATGGACTCAGTTTTCATAGTCGTACTCCTTGATTGTTTGTGGAAACACAATCCTTAGTCATTTTGATAGGGTACAACCATGAATAATAAACTTAGGCCGCACTGAGTTCTTGAGCGAGACACCGCTCTCATTTGCAGTGGAGACGCTATTTTGGGCTCCTCAAGAATGACGCGCGAGTCTCAACTGGTTGGTGAAGACGCGGCTCTGACTCAATAGAGACGCGACTCTAGTCCCTTGAGAGGGCGCAAACTCAGGCTGTACTGAGTTCATGATTGAGACGTGGCTTTCATCTACAGTGGAGACGCGATTTTGGGCTCCTCAAGAATGACGCGTGAGTCTCAACTGGTTGGTGAAGACGCGACTCTGACTCAATAGAGACGCGACTCTGGTCCCTTGAGAGGGCGCAAACTCAAGCGCGAACCTGCGTTCTTGATAAAGGAGACATGACTTTCAGGTTCAGGACGAAACCTTCAAGTCTTGTGAATGGGTGTGAACTCAAGAAGCAATCCTTGAATAGTCATGGAAGGTGGACCCCACTCGTTGAGGAGACGCGGCTCAGACCACTTCAGGAGACGTGGTTGTGGACTCTTTAGTAGGAACGAAAGGAACGCAGCCCTCGGGTTTATGAAAGGTCATGGACTTGTGGACACAACCTTTGAGTCTGCCCTGACGCCACTTCCTAAGCGTTACATGTAGCCCATCTTAAAGATCTTGTTGGATCTTTTAATGCCCAGTCAGCGTTAACGATTGCGGACTTGTGTCCTTCGATGTTTCCCGAAGTGGCAATCTACGCGTCAATTTCTTATTGGACTTGATGTTCTTGCGAGAATTAAGACTGATGGTTTTGATTTTTCATGTCATTAATTGTAAGCCTTATGGCTTACCTATAAATAGGCCTCATCCCCCTTAACAGTCCATTAGTTAGACTGTTTCCCTTTAAGAGCATGCGCTCTGAGGGTCTTCGTCTTGATTTGTCTATCTTCCCTTCAAGAAGATGTGTTCCAATGAACAGCAAGAACTCAAAGCTTCCATGCTTTCCTTTAATCTTTTTCAAAGATTATCACTGTCAAGTAATTTCAAGATCAAAAAGCATCGCCTTAATGCTTTTACGGCCGCGCTTTGATGCATAAAGTTCAACTTCTAGAGAATTCTTCTCCGGTAGGAACCAGTTGTCGCCATGAAATACTCAGTCCTTCCGAGTTTCTGTCTTCCTATCCATTGAAGAAACTCGATCTCTTGATCTCTTCTTGAAGTCTAATTGATGCGCCCGTGTTCGGTAGTCGCATCTTTCAGATTTCTTGATGAAGCGCGCGCTGGCTGACTTTCAATTCTAAGTCACAAATCCTTTGAACACGAGTGTGATAAACTCTATACTTAGATCTTGAAACGTGAGTTTTGTACATAAAGCCCGTGTTTGAGGTTCTTAACTTAAGGAATTGGCAACCTCTGTTTCTCAAACGCGAGTGTGGCGAACTCTCCGTCTGGGCTACCTCGCATTTTATATCTTAGACGCAAGTCTAACACCAGATCGTATTCAGATCTGCCCTGGTTAACTCCGCGTCTGAAGTTCACAACTTCAATCTCGATCTGCCCTTCAGTTTTTTTTGTTTCTGCCTTAACAGAATTTTAACCTTTTGGTTTTTTACTTCTTGCAAGTTCTGCCAGCCTCAGTCAGTCTTTTGCGTCTTCTCTGGGCTCATGGAGAATATTTCAACCAGCTAGCTTGTTCGAGCTCTTGAGATATCCGTCAAGGCCTTATTGGATATGACGCACCAGTACTACCCCAGGTTAATCATGGTCACAGTGGGTATGGTGTCCTTGGAGGCCACAGGAAAGAGGATGTGACCAGTAAGGTCTCAGATCCTCCCTTCACCAATTTTACCCCCAGAAGTGACATCGATGAAAAACCCATGCTCATTGCTGGAGATGCTCATTAAGCGAAGGATTACGACCCACACCAGTTGGTTGGGTGGAATCATAATTTTTCTTCTGCATTTTGACCTCGAGAAACACCATTGTTCTCGGTTAGCGATGAGTTTTCTCAATGTTTACATCATGCATCATGATGTAGTCAGCACTCGGTCGTCTCAACACTGGTCAACTGCGACATGATCCAATGGAGGAAGAAAGTGGTCTTTCTTCGACGCTCTTCCAAACATCTTGTATTTGGAGTGGTGTGATGTCTTGAGGAGTGAGTGCAACCTTTCGCTGAGAGAGAGAGAGAGTGACTTCTTTGTACTCCTTTATTATAACACTCAATCTTATTATATAAGAGAGCGTCTTATATCACTTTCATATGTTTGAACATAAATAAAAGTGACACTTTTTCTTATCTTCTGATATGTCTTGAATTCCCTTTTTTTTGTATTGAAAATCAGACACATAGAAGTAAAAACTCTTGACTTGCTGGAAATGCGATATTTAACTTAACAAGTCAAAGTTGGGAAAAAATTTCATTTCAGGAACTTAAGATTACTGTCAGAGGTGTGATATTAACTTGACAGAAATGTGGGTCAGAGGTGTAATATTAACTTGACTCAACGGGAATTTCATTTCATTTGGGAAGATAGAGAAACATCACTGTCATAGGTGTAATGTTAAACTTGACGGTGAAGATAATGCTAGAGGTGTTATTTTGAACTTGACATTAGTCATCTCGACTTCAATAGGAAGTTCGAGGGAAAGTCATTGTCATAGGTGTATTGTTAAACTTAGTAATGAACTGGACGCTAGAGGTGTAATGTTAAACTTAGCATCGCTCATCTCAGCTTCGATATGGAAGTTTGAGGGAAAGTGACTGTCAGAGGTTTAATATTGAACTGGGCAGCAACTTAATCACTATTAGAGGTGTAGTGTTAAACTTAACAGTAATTTGTCAGAGGTGTGATGTTAACTTGACAGTGGTTGATTTGTGATATGAGCAATTTTGATGACTTATCATTCTATTGATGAGAATTGACAAGTGAAGTTTGGAATGCCAGAGGTGTAATGTTAACTTGACAGTGGTTGATTTGCGATATGAGCAATTTTGAGGACTTGTCATTCTATTGATGAGAATTGACAAGTGAAGTTTGGAATGTTAGAGGTGTAATGTTAACTTGACAGTGGTTGATTTGTGATATGAGCAATTTTGAGGACTTGTCATTCTATTGATGAGAATTGACAAGTGAAATTTAGAATGTCAGAGGTGTAGTGTTAACTTGACAAATATTTGAAGATTTGTGACTCCATGTAAAGGAGAGACAAGTGAAGTTTGTACTCATTGGGGAGTATTGAAAGTTTTCATTGTCAGAGGTTAGTGTTAACATAGCAATGATTGTATTTGTGGACCTACCCTTCTATAGAAGAGAATTGGTAGGGGATTTTGGTGGAAAGTAAAATGAACTGTCAGAGGTTTAATATTAACGTGACAACCGTTGATTTCCTGAGACATGGGGAATTTGCCGTTAGAGGTGTAGTATTAACATAACAGCGAGAATTTCTAATGAGTTTGTTGTCAGTGGTTTAATATTAACTTGATTGAATCTACTGGGGATTAAAAAATCTGGTTTGTTAGAGGTTTAATATTAATGTGACAAATCCCAGTTCATTTCATTAGGGAGATGAACACAGGTATTTTTGTGGCCCTACCATTCTGTGGGTGGGAATTGACAGGAGATTTTGAAGGAGAGTATGGGACCAAGTCCCTTAGGATTTTTAACAAACTCTCAGCTATCAACGGATTCGATGGCCTTTACCAACCACCGTTCGAGTTGGGCTAGCCATGCTATTCCTCTCAGCATGATGAGTTGTCGAAGATTTATGTTGGACTTAAAAGCCAACATTTTCCTATATCCTTAGCCGTCGGAGACGTTGGATGTCAGTAGAAGAGTAACTAAACTAAAACCGAAGTTTTGCATTTTGTTTCTTCTTCAAAATTTACATCATGCATCATGATGTGACCATCGCCTGATCGGCTTGACACTGATCGTCCATGATATGATCCAATGAAGGGAAGAAGCTTCTCTTGGATCTGGATTTTCGATCAGAGGTGTAGTTTAACCTGATCAAGAGAAGAATGCTATCAAGGATAGTATTTCTTCAAGAATTTGTCGTTGATTGGCATCATGAGCGTATCACTGTCTGAGGTTATGAGATGATATGTTCCATTTAAGTAGACCAACTCTATTATAAATGGTTATTCCCTTTGGGCTGAAATTTTTCTTTGGTCTTATGCGTCATCACCATAGGTCTTCTAACAGCTAAGACAAGGTCGCCTTTCTTGAAAGTTCGCTCCTTGACTTTCTTATTGAAGGCTCTGGTAATTCGAGCCTGATAGAGCTCGATTTGCTGTTGAGGTTGCATGCATTTATCGTCCAAAGCCTCCAGCTCCTGGAGTCGCAGTGGATGCTTCTCCTCATTTGTCATCTCTGCTGTCAAGGTGACACGTAGAGATAGGTTTTGGATTTCTAATGGGAGTACAGCTTCACACTCATATACCAAGGAGAAAGGTGTAGCCTTCGTTGGGGTTCAAATCGTTGTGGAATAAGCCCATAAGCATTCACCTAATTTGTCGTCCCAGTCACGTTGGCTTTTTGAAATGAATTTTTTGAGAAGCTTTCCAATAGTCCTGCTGAAAGCTTCTGCGAGGCCATTAGCGGCTGGGTAGTATGCCGTTGAGGACACACTCTGGATTCTGAATTGTTACAGAAGCTTTGAAAAGTTTGGCTGACGAACTGGGACCCATTGTCGTGAATGATCCATCGTGACACACCAAAGCGGTAAATGACGTGATGTTTAACAAATTTGATCACGTCAGATGCCTTTACCTCCATTAAGGGAATAGCTTTAGCCCATTTAGAGAAGTAATCGTTATACCTAAGATGAACCGATGTCCTTTGGATGAAGGTGGCTGACAGGGCCGACCACGTCCATTCCCCACATCTCAAATGGCCAGTTTGAGGTTGTAGAGTAAAGATATCCTGGTGCTTGATGGATGAAATCGCCATGGACTTGATAGGCGTGGCATCGTTTGGTATAAGTGATGGCGTCCGAAATCATCTTAGACCAATAATATCCCAACCTTCAGAGTCGATCTCCGAGTTTCGGACTGGGCTGATGAGCTCCACACATGCCATCATGCGCTTCTTTGAGTACTTCCTGTGACTCTTTTGTGACAGGCAGCGGAGTCCTGTCATGCGATCAACGATACAGTGTTCGCGTGATCGCATTATAGTAAAATTTGGGGCTTCTCTTCTAATGGTAGTCGCCTCTTTGGGATCATTAGGCAGAATGTCGTACAAGGCATATTCAATGTACGAGAATCACCAATCCCTAGGCTCTGGACAGGCTGACATCTCAAGAGGTTCTTCGGCTTGACAGCCTCCTATCGGCTTTTGGCGATCTTCAAAAGTGACTCTTGGGAAATACAAGTCGTGCTATAAACAAGTATTTTCTCTACTACTCTAGGTGAAAGGGCTAAGGAGGCAATGAGAGATACCAGTGCATCTGCATGCACATTTTGCTGGCGTGGTACATGGTCGATGTAAAAGTTTTCAAACTTTTCGGCCATAGAGATAGTTGCATTGAAATAGGGTACTAAGTCTTCATGTCTGACTTCGTACTCTCCGCGAACTTAGTTAACGATGAGTTTAGAGTCACCGTATGCTTCGAGATTTTTAATGCCAATCTCATCGGCGATTTGCATTTCAATCAAGAGGGCATTGTATTCCACTACATTATTGGAACATGGCTCGGTTAATGAGAATGCACGAGGGATTACGTAGTTCTGTGAGGAGACAAGTACTACCCCCACTCTTGCTATGACATGCCCTTGTGGACCTGTTCTCGATGCACCATCGAAGAAAAGTTGCCACACCTATCTTTCAAAAGATGTCTGGGTCAGACAAACTTCAGCAACTTCGTTTGGGAGATTCTCGTAAAGTTCGGTCGCTCTCGGATCTGGATGTTCAGCCAGAAAATCTGCCACCGCTTGTCCCTTTACGGCTTTTTGCGGTGGAAAGCGCATCTCATATTGGGAGAGCAGTATGACCCATTTTGCCAGTCGACCATTTAGCGATGATGGCTTTGTCATGAGCAACCTCAAAGGGTTGACTTTTGATATAACATTTATAGTTTGGCCCACCAAGTAGTGTCGCATTTTCTGGACGACGAACACCAGCGCCAAACATTCTTTTTCGATCGGGTTATACCGATGTTTGGCTCCGATCATGGTTCTGCTCAAATAGTAGATTGCCTGCTCATCCCTAATCATTATTCTGGGCTTGTAAAATTCCTAAGGAATGATTCATCGCTCGAAGATATATCAGGAAAGGTTTTCCTAATACCGGAGCTATAAGGACAGGTGGTTGTGTGAGGTACTGCTTAATTTCCTCAAACGCTTGTTGGCAAGCATCATCCCAGATGAATGAGACGCCCTTTTTCATTAATTTGGTAAAGGGTTGGTATCTCCGGAGAGATTTGAGATAAATCTCTGGATGTATGCTAGTCGCCCTTGCAATCCTCTAAGCTCCCTGAGATTTCTTAGAGGTTGCAGCTCTCGGACGGCACAGACTTTTTCTGGGTTTAGGTGAATTCCTTTGGATGTCACCACAAACCCTAGAAATTTACCGCTGGCTACCCCCAGAAAAGATTTGGTGGGGTTCATTTTCAACTGATGTGCCGCATGATTTCAAAAACTGTCTTCAGATCGGCTATGTGGTCGCCTTGGCGCGACTTTTTACTGCAATGTCATCGACGTAGTATTCCACTGTTTTACGCATGTGTTCGTGAAAAATTGCATTCATAGCTCTCTGATATGTTGCTCCAGCATTTTTCAATCTGAAGGGCATGATAGTATAGTAATATACCCCGTGGGTCCTGAAAGAAGTATGTTTTTCATCATCAGGGTACATTTTGATTTGATTGTACCCTGAGAATCCATCTATGAAGGACATTTGTTCAACCCACACGTATTATCAATCATGACATCCGTGATTGGGAGAGGGAATTCATCTTTGGGACAGGCTTCATTTAGATCGCAAAAATCAATGCAAATTCAGATCTTCTCGTTTTTCTTAGAATGGGGACGATATTGGCTACCCAATTAGGGTGTTGCTCCTCCTTAATGAAACTAGAATCTATAAGCTTTTTAATTCTCTGACTAGATTGCTTCTATTATTTCTGAACGAAACCGTCGCTGCTGCTGTTTGACTAGCTTCATGTCTGAATTAATGTTAAGGCGATGCATAGCCACTCGAGGATCAAGCACAGGCATGTCCTCGTAATTCCAAGCGAAAACATCTATATACTCTCGCACAAGAGATATTAAGTCTTTTTTCTCGGAGGGCGATAGGCTTTCGCTTATAAGATGGGCTTAGGATTAGCCTCATCTCTCAGATTAATTTAGGTGATCTTATCTTCCGTGGGTGGTTCGCGTTATTCAAAGCAAATATCCCAGAGAGTATTTAGGTGTTTGATCCAAGGATCTGTATCAGACTGGATCGTTTCTTCATCTTTGTCTTCCAGGTGGCCTGTTGAAACATGTTTACTGAAAGTTCTCCGAAGAGGTTACCGATACTGTCGTGCGACTCCCACGATGACGTGCCAGATGAGAAATCATGGTATAATGATTCTTCAGACTCAGAGGCTGATGGAATTAGAGTTGACGCATAGCCAAAACCTCTGCGAGTTTAATGGTAATAGTCGGGGGTCTTCCCTTTCGAAACGAAAGATCGAGATAGTGTTCTTTTTCCTTTCCCGAAGTTCAAGCCAGGACCATTTGTTAGATCATACCCCGTCCTCTCCATCATTCTGAGTACGTTTGGCTTATAATGAGAGAACTAAGGAGATTCATTCTCGCTTTCTGAGTCTTCACGAGACATGAATTCAGACTTAATTCTTTCGAAAAGAATTGGTTTTTGGCCTTGCGTCGTGCTAGGACCATCATTACTGATTCTTGCGCATCACCGACATCTTGGTACATTTTAAGGGATGACTTCATTGGCACATGCAATGATATCAGAGCATCCATTGCCGACCAGGGGTCATTATCCACCTCTGTACTAGTGTCTGATGGCACTGAATCAGAAGCAAACACAGAAAAGAAAGTCAAATTCAACTCTTCATTATATACCACTCTCTCTACATCATCGGCGGTGTTATTAACATCGAGCTTATTAATGCTCGTTACAAGTAGATTTAATTCCCACATGCACTCTTCTTCTGCCTCTGGCTCAGTGTCAGCTTCATTACCAGAGTCTGGTTCCTCTGGCTGTGGATTTTCGTTCATCTCCAGAGAATCCTGGTATAGGAGAGAGTCTGTGAAATAGTTCTCTACTCCCTTGAACGGATGTCTATCGGCAATCAATATTCGGACTTTCCCACTTCCATCGATGTACTTTATGACTTGATTGAGAGTGGAGGGGACGATGGAATTACGATGAACCCACGGTCGCCCGAGCAGCAAATTGTACGAAGTGTCAGCGTCGATTACATAACACGTGACTTCAGATCTTAAATCCCCAATCTGGCATTTGAGCTTGATTTTCCCCATTGGGCGCGTACCATTGGCGTTGAAATCATAGATGGTAGTTTGGGTGGCGCTCAATCGGTGGGTGGGGATTCCTAAGTGCTGTATGACCCGACGAGGCATAATGCTCAACGTAGATCCTGAATCTACCTGAATGCGGCTCACTTCAGATGATCCAATGTACCCTGTGAAGTACAGGGGCCGATCATGTTTCCTGTTGACCTGCATGTCATCTGACGTGAAGGTGATGCAGGGAGCATTTTGAAAGGCATGGAGGCAGTCCTCTTCATCTTCCTCCTGTGGTCCAGCCGGAATCTGGGCCATGAAAACCTCAGCATCAGTTAGGGCTTCCCTGAGAGCTTCTCTTGTTAACTTTGATAGTCTCAGGAGCTCGTAGGGGTGATCCTGACCGGGATATTGGCCAGTTGAGCAAGACGTCAAAACGATAAGGTGTTGGAGATCCTTCCGCGTTGTTCTTTGGAAGAGCCTGGAAAATTGAAGCTCTTTCTGCTTCTCCACAGGTTGCTTTGCGGAGGGCTTGGTTGGCTCTGTAGTAGGTTTAGGAGAGCTCGCCACCATCCGTCGTACTTCTTTAAATACGATTGACCTGAACGAGTTTCTGCCACGAGCGGTTTATTGAGCTCTACGGCAAGGACAATTGTTTTCTCTTCCGAATCGGTTAGTGAGGGAACATCGATTTCTGCTTCCTAGAAAGAAGCACATACTATATTGCAGGACGAAGCTTTCGTCTTGCCTTTGGACTTTTTGTTGGTAACAGTAGTCCACTGTTGGCCATCTACAAGGTCGGAATGAACCCACATAATTTCTCCCTGAGGTGTAGGGATAGGTACAAGACCTTTCTCATGTTGATAATGTGAGTCTGTATTGATCATTCTTAGTTCCCCTTTCGGGATGGGAACTACTCCGGATGATGCTGGAGGCTGTTTTTCAAAACTGAAGAAATAATGTCATATTAGTCACTTTCTTCTGTTCTGGATGGAGCTTTAGCACTTCCGCATCGATCAGAGCTTGAAGGATATCTTTGAAGATGTAACAGCTCTTGGTGGGGTGCTCTAACATCCTATGATACAGGCAGTAGTTAGAATTGTCGGACTTGCCGACTTCTTCCGGACGTCTAGCTTCAGGAAGCTTCAATCTGTTGCTCTTGTTGAGTAACTTGAATAACGAATCGACATGCTCGTCTTTAAAATAATACTGCTCGTTGGCACATGGCTGACTTGAAGAACCAACTCCCCTGGCCGACTGAGTTTGACGGGGGATTTTGTTTCTGTCACCAATGTATCTTTTCTTTTTGATTGAAAAGATATTTCTAGCGCGCGCCTTGTCGACTTTTCAGGTCTGGGTTTGTTTTCTTCTGCCCTAACCCTGGCCACAATTTCTTCAGCCTGTTCACCTTGCTGGACTAATTGCTTCCAGGTGCGACTTTCAACAACCCCCATCTAGGTTAGGAGTGAAGTTTGCAGATTGTGGCGGCATGTTTCTATCAGGGTGGCCTGGGTCATTCAACTAGGACATAGAGTGTCATATTCCGAAATCTCTCCATAAATGTTTTGACTGACTCTCCCTTTCGCGCTTTATTGCCAGGAGAGTGGCATTGTAATTTCTGAGTCGTCTTCAAAGAAGCGTGTCAGGAAGAGCTTTTCACACCCAATTTTTGATGGAGCCTTCTGAGAGTTTCATGAATCATTCAAAGGCAAGCCCTTTTAGAGTGTCGATGAACAAATGTGTTAAGATGGTATCATTATCTACTACATTTCCTGTCTGAGACTTGAAATAGTAGATGTGTTGGTTCGGTGACCCTTTGCCGTCGAAGGCCTGTAAGGTCGGAGCTTTGAACTTAGGAGGGTACGAACAAAGTCCTGAAAAACACCTAGAGGGGGGTGAATAGGCGTTAGTGCTAATCTAAAACTAAATGCAAAACTAAGTGCGCTAAAAGCGGAAGCTAATGCAAATTATGCACAAACTAATACAATACAACAAGTGTAGCTGAATTCCCCTTGCGAGGCTCTGGACTAACTCCCCTTGATTCCCCTTGAAATGGGTTGAGGTGCTATGTGAAGCTCTTGTTGGATGAGTATAAGTTAGGCATACACACACAAGCAATCCAAGCAATGTGCACACACAATCAGGCCAAGCAATCAAGGATATAGCAATATGGATTATGCAAGGCACAACACAAGCAAATAAATATGACAAGATGAATTATGCTCAACACAAGCAAATATGATATGAATGAAGTATGATGCTTTGCACAATATAAATGAGAGAGAGTTAGAGAGACAATGGATCAATCGCAAAGACCAAGATATGTTTCGAGGTTCGAGCACCTTGCTCTACATCCCCGCCTACACCACCGTGTAGGATTTCCAATCCACTATCTCCCACCGAGGGAACCTCTACTGAAGAGGATTTGTTACAACACTAGGAGTACCAAACTCCTCTCTCAGACAACAACCTCCACCGAGGCCAACAACCAAACAAACAACCACCTCTACCGAAGAGGCTCACAACCAACACAATCACCTCTACCGAAGAGGCTCACAACCAACACAATCACCTCTACCTAAGAGGGATCCAAACCAATACCACTCCGATCACCTCTACCGAAGAGGGATTCACAAAAGCAAGGAGGGTTTACAATTTAGAGGCCAAACAACAACCTCAAAACTCTCTCTTTTCTCTTTTTTTCCACAAAACAAAGATCCTAATAGATTAGGATAGTATGATAGCTCAAGTGTGGAAACTAGGTGTTTTTGGAAACCAGCAACAAAGAAAATCTACTTGGGAAATCACTTGTAAATGATAGAAAACGAAAAACAAAACAATCTCCCAAAACCCTAACTTTCTTTGATTTTCCAAAAACCCAAAAACAAATAAGATGAAATCTTTTTGACTTAAAAACTCTTTTAAAACTCTTTTAAACACTAGAGAAAGTCTGGAATTTTTCTCCTTTAAAACCTTAGCCAAAATCCCAAAGAGATGGGGTTTATATAGGCCAAAACAGAAACTAGCCGTTAGAGCTGAGCTGGCAGCTCTGACAGGCAACGGTCGACCGGCCGGTCGACCGTCCAACGGTCATATTTTGACCCGTTGGAGTTACCGGTCAACCGCCCGGTCGACCCAAACAAACAGAGAGCAGAACTCTCTGCAGCGGTCGACCGTCCGGTCGACTGGACCACTGTGCTGCCAGACGTGCACAAGTCTGTGCACGTCGGTCGACCCGTGCGGTCGACCGTCCCTTGGTGCGGTCGACCGTCCCGGTCGACCGACCAGCCTGTCAGCACAAAAAAATAAGATCAGAAAATTTGGGAAAAATATTTTATAAAAATCTTTTATCTTTTTTTGAAAATTCTATAAAACTTGTTTTAACATTTTATATTGAAACATAAACATGTGATAAAAATTTTCAAGACATATATCAATCAATTCATTTTTGTGTCTTGCCAATTTTATCAAAAATCAAAACTAGTATTTTTATCAAACTTGATTTTTCAATAGGAAATCTGATTTTCCTAAAACTTTATAGAAATACAAAAACATGATATTTGAACATTATTAAGTATGATGCATATGGACATAGGTCCAATATACATTCACAAAATATATCACAGTTTTTGTTCTTTAATTTCAGAAATATGTTTTATACCAAAACATAAAACTACATGAATAGGTACGTCAAACTAAGTTTGTATAAGTCATATAAGCATGTATGTATATAGAGCACATCTAATATACATATAAAACATGTAAACTTGTTTTGATCAAACTATTAATGAAAAACAAAATCCAAATCATGAAATGTGTGTGTATGTGTACTTGAGCATATCAACTATACTAAGCTTTACAAATGGATTTAAAACACACTAAACTAAACTATGGATACCTAAGTCTTTTCTTGATGATCTCCATCCTCAAGTAGACTTGCTCCCAAACGCGTGATCCACCGAGTGCAAAGGAAAGATCTTGAAGCTTGAGCACCGGAATCACCATGATAAGCTTCTAAACTCCTCTTGTTGAAGCTATCACCAAACTAATATCTTGCTAATGATCTGAAACTTAAAATCACAAGATTCTTAGTAAACATAACTACATGAGTGAGTCATCATCAAAACTAGAGTGGAAGGCCTTTGGGCCAACAAGTCCCACTCAGTCGGATATGACCGGACCACTCCTGCTTCTTGGAGGCCTTTCCGGTTGGTAAGAGCTTCCAGACGCTTCTCCAATTGACTTATTCTTTTAAAATGAATACCCCCATTCTCCGGGTTGCCTTCCTCTTTAGACGAAGATTTAGACGACTCAGAATTACATTGCCCCTTCTCCTTGATATGCACGGAAGATGAGCTGTTTCCTTCTTTCTGTCTGTCTTTAAACTTCTTAGAAGAAGCTTTGTCGGTTGACTTCCTCTTGTCTTCAAGTAATTGTGCAAGCATCTGCTTGAGGGAATCGATAGATTCTTATTGAGCACGAATCATATCGAATTGTTCCATCTGGACCTAGGCTTGTTGTTCAAAGCACCTGGCCATCTCCTCGGGAGTATTTGTCATGTACGCAATGGCAGAGTGTGATTCACTTACTCAATGCTTGAGCTAGGGCATTGTAGTTGATCGGGGCGACCGTACCAGTCCGAGTGCGAGTATGCCGATACACTCATTCTGGTTTCGTGTCAAACCTGTCGGAGCTAATCGCCAGTTATTTTCCCCTACTTCTGCTTGCCATGTTCGCAGTGACTTCAGGGTACTCCACGTCAGAGAAGGCTCTCCTTCTGTGGGAGCGACACCTCTTGGCTGATTGGGAGGTCGAGGTCAATCGTCTGAATATGACTGTTTGCTTACATGTGAGCTGCAGCGGCATTCAGAGAATATTGCTGTGATGAGCCATTCACAGCAACAAGATGGAGTGATCTGATTAGCATTACTTTTCTTTATCAAATAATCTCTTAGATCCGTCGGAAGGGAATCAAAGAGATTGGCCTCGGGTTGTCGAGGGCTTTTCAGCTTCTGAGGGCCACCCTTACGTCGAGAATCTGAGACGCAGGGTTCAGAAATGCGGAGCTCACGTTGTGTAGAACAGGCACAGCTCTTGCGTTTTGACTTTGAAACGTGGGTCTCGTGCCTCTGCTGAGCAAAGACGCTGGCCTCACGTTGCTGATTGATTAGTCTACAGTTCTGCATTATATATCGCATTTTCCTACTGATTTATGAATAAAATGTCGGTCTAAATCGTGTTTTGGTCTCTCTTGCAGATAATCAAGACAAAGGAGGGCAAATGGGTAATAAGAGCTTAATTAAACTCATTTTCGGGTAATTAAATCCGCATTTCTTGGAGGCCAAGCGAGGGAACTTCTAGAAGATGCATTGAACTTAGACCTTTGCGCACGTCAAACGAAGATCCGGACGAATATACCCGAAATCAAGTATACCAAGAAGGTCCTAGAAGTGACGAGAATCGCTCGCCAAATCAGGGACCTAAGTCCCTGGTTTTGCCGCGAATGCCGCGTTTCCACGGCAATATGGTGGGGCCACGCGTCGATTTTCGACGCGTGGCCTCGTCTTGTCTTCTAGAAGCCTCGTTTGCCTATATAAAGCCCTGCAGAGGCCCAAAATGCAAGTAGATTTGAGAATTAGGCTAGGTTTTCTATCTTTTAGTGTAGTGCAGTGTAAGTGTTCCTCTTCTTTCTTTTGTATTTTTATTTCCTTTTAGATCTTATAGGAGGGCAGAGAGATTCAGAGAGAGATAGAGAGATATTGATGTAATAGATGGTGACAATCTATGTAAATGTGTCCCCTTTCTTCTCCAATATAATCTTCTCATCTTCTACATGATACTTAGCTAGATTTTCTTCTCATGGTGACTAACTTTTAACCACTAACTAGCTAACCACTTACTTGATAATCCACATGAATCTAGTAGCCTCTACAAAGCCTTGCTCTTGCAAGAGCCATTGATGGCTCATGATGATGGGTTCTAACTTCTAACTTGCTAACCAAGCTAACTCTTTTATTTCATGCTTGCTTCTAATAGTTTTGATGATCTAATGTTTGTATTAGCTTGCTCTTGATGCAAGTTTGAATGTGAAGAACTATCTTATTTGTCATGCTCTGTATCGTCTCTTAAAGCCAAGGACTAATGATGGCCAAAGATCTATGTGAGGCAACTATCACTAAGAGGTTAGCATGGTTAGTGGATCAATTAGTAGTTAGTAGCCATGAGTTTTATTTTACTTTGTTTTAAAAACCAATTCCAAAATCTTTATTATTTTTTCTATCATTGTTTTTACCATCCTCTTAGTTCATCTTTGTTTGCCATGCTCTGTATCGTTTCTTGAAGTCAATGACTAGTGATGGCCAAGGATCTATGTGAGGCAACTATCAATAAGAGGTTAGTATGGTTAGTGGATCAATTAGTAGTTAGTAGCCATGAGTTTTATTTTACTTTGTTTTAAAAATCAATTCCAAAATCTTTATCATTTTTTCTATCATTGTTTTTACCATCCTCTTAATTCACCTTTGTTTTCATTTTCTTTACCACAAGCTTCATCTTCTTTTCTATTTTATTTTCCAAACCACTTCTCTATCGTTTTTCACATCGCCGCTTTCATCGCCTTTCCTCACCTATCACTTCTGGATTTCTTTTCTTTTACTTTTTCTCATTCTTTAACAAAGAAGAACTTGTTAACAACTGACGTGAATAAAGACTGTTAATGCTTCTATCGCCTCCCGTCCCTGTAGATTCGACCAGTTGAGCCAATGCTATAACGGAAGTATCGAGGGAACATTAGCACACTTGCTTTTTCATTGATTTCATAAAACATACATTTTTGAGTGCTCATTCTGTCCGATCAAATTTTTGGCGCCGTTGGCGGGGACGGGAATGGTTTTGATTTCACGTTTTTGTTAACATTTTCTTCTCTGTTTGGGTGTGCAGGACAATCTTTACAGGAGCTTAACATTGCAGAACAAACTCTAGCTTTGCATCTCCCTTCTCTAGAAAGTAGGGACCCAGCTTCTAAAGAAGAGCCGCGCAAACGCGACTTTTGCCGCGAAAACGCGACAATTTTGTGATAATTGTGTATCTTGTTGTGCTGGGTTGTGTTCACTGTAATAGCTAGTTGATTTGTACTATTACTTTCCTGCTTTGATTGCCTACACACTGCAAAAATTAAAGAACTAAAATACGGTATTTGGACGCTTTTAAAACGATTTAGACATTTGCATTTAGGCACGTGTCAATTCTATTCCAATAAACTATATTTTATTCTGTTGTTGTGATCTGCATTGAGGTGTACATATGGCATTGCATACAGCATAGGACAAACACGTGGGTGATTTATTCGCTTTGTGTTATCTTCTTGTCTATATTGCATACTTGCACAAATTGAAATTAAGGGCAAAACCCATACAAGCTAAGGTGGGGATTTCATCACCCTTCCTTAACCCAAAAATCACCTCCCCACTCACACAACCCAAGTCCTAATAAAAATTAATAGACGTTGGCCCTTAGGGACATCTCGGACTCATTAAGAGATTGACCGAGGGTGAAACTTGTTTTGAATCTTACTCTTGTGAAATCGGTGTCTAAGATTGGGGATTAAGAGGTTACGCCTCGAAGATACCGTGGTTTGGCGTAATTAAGGCCCGTTGTTTACGCACGGATACCTCCCACCATATTTTGCCCCTACCTGACCGATTAGCTTGTGGTCGGATTCAAGCAACAACCTCCCCGGGTAATCGACTAGTTAGAAGTCGTCTAGGTCTAGGTCAACCCTAGTATAGGCTTGGTTTTGATTTTCTTTCTTTTTTATTTGTTGTTTGATTTTTCTTTTTTGTTTATGATTATTTGTGAAATAGAATTCAACAATAACAATTATTTCAATCCTAATATGAATCCATATTTCACACCGACCCCATTTGTTTCGGATAATTCCAACCCATTTTTTACAACATGAACCAACCATATACACCGGGTTGGCCTTATCCGAATTAATACAACCCATACCCCCAATCTTTTAACAATAATTTTCAAAATAATTTTCACTCTTCACAGAGTCAATGGGGATTCACCTCCCTCGAGTCTAATTTTCCACCACCTTGTCCACAATTTTCACAATTTCCACAAAGAATATAGAAGCCATTGACATATTGGTAAGTTCTCATTTTTATGAAATTGAACTCAATAAGGACTGTGACTTTGATCCTCAAATTTGTGATCCAGTTCGAATTCCTGAATCAATATTGACTCCTATTTCACTACCCAATTTGAGCAACATTTTAGAGTCAGTTTTGGTTCCCATACCTGTCATTCTTGAGCTTGAATCACCAATCTCAAAGAGTCCCATTCCGTTGTGGGAAAATGAATATGAACTTGAGTTTTAACTTTTTGATTTGGACCCGATTCCTGAACCAATTTTGACTCCTGAACCTTTACTTGACTTCAGTCAAATTTCTGAGTCGATATTAGTTCATGTACTTCCTAAGCCAAAATCAATCATACCATCTTTTTGTACAACATTTTGGGACAAAGGTCTTGATAAATATGACTCAGAAATTGTTTTAAAAATTTGGAAATTAGATGGGGTAAAATTCATAATAAAAATCATAAATATATACATCATAATAATGGGTTGTATTTTAGAGGTCTCTGGTGGGCTCCTCCGGACTCCACGCAAATTGGATTGGGCCGCCATTCGTGGACCAATCAGACCACCACCGGAATCACCACATTAAGGTGTTTTTCCTTCCTCTCTATTTGTTTCATGCATACATACATCGTGATGCATTGAGGACAATGCATGAGATAAGTGTGGGGGAGGGTTTACTAACGTAGAGTTTTTAGATTTTCTTTCTTTTACACTTCTTTTAGGATACTTTTTAAAAAAATTCCCTTTTGTATAGGATTTTTCTCTTTCTTTAAAAAACTTTTTGAAATAAGAGACAAAGTTTTGATCTATTTTAAAGAAAATTAAGATAATCATAGAAATTAAGGAAGCCTTAAATATGACATCTTAAACCTAGTCGAAATAATGGATCTTGTTTAAGATTATAGGCTAAGTAAGATAAATTGGAGAGATAATTTTATCTTGAATTTTTTGCCTTAGATAGTTTGCACTTCACACTTACACTTTTTTGGATGGAAACAAAGACCTAAAATGTCATAAAGCAAAAATAAATAAAAAAGAAAAAATATATATATGGTATAAATGAATAAAAAATCACTTATTAAGTTGGATAACTATGCCTCAAGAAGTATGATTATTCACGCCTAACGGTGGCCATAAGAAAAAAATAATCCCTCTTAGTTTTGTGGCCTTGTTTACTCGAGTGCTTAAACTCGAGGGATGTTTTCTCATCTGGTGCCCTAAGAACCGTCCGTCTGGGAGCCATCGGTTAAAGGCTCACTACCCGGGTGAACTAAAAAGCCAAAGAAAACTAAGGGAAGGAAAAAATATATGTATATAAATAAATGGCTTGATGGCTAGAGTTGATGTCCCAGAAATTTTCACTATCACAAAGTGCATATTATCTAGGTTCTATGAAGGATAAAATATTCAATCTAATTTGAATTCTTATCTTAATTGAAGACAAGATCTTGCATATAGACTAAGTTTAAGGAAGAATAATTTTTGGTGGACTTATGACCTTAGCTCGCTTATATTTTTTGCAAAAATATTTTGTAAACTTGTCTCTTTTTCAAAATGTGTTTTCATAATACTAACATTTGTCTTCTTTCTTTAACGATTTTGTGGGTGCAATCCGCTGAAACCCTCAGGAGACAACACTCCTCCTATAGGGGGTAACCTAGAGGTTTAACGGCTTGTTGCACACGCTCAGTGCAATTGCGTCACCTGCGAAAGTGGTGTAATAACATTTGTAGTATAGTTTTTCTTTTCTTGATTTGCTCGGGACTAGCAAAAGATAATTGTGGGGGTATGATTAGTCTACAGTTCTGTATTATTATATCGCATTTTCCTACTGATTTATGAATAAAATGTCGGTCTAAATCCTATTTTGGTCTCTCTTGTAGATAATCAAGACAAGGAGGGCAAATGGGTAATAAGAACTTAATTAAACCCATTTTCGGGTAATTAAATCCGCATTCCGTGGAGGCCAAGCAAGGGAACTTTTAGAAGATGCATTGAACCTAGACCTTTGCGCACGTCAGAAGAAGATCCGGATGAATATACCTGAAGCCAAGTATACCAAGAAGGTCCTATAAGTGACGGGAATCGCTCGCCAAAAACCAGGGACTGAATCGCTCGCCAAAAACCAGGGACCTAAGTCCCTGATTTTGCTGCGGAAACGCGGCAAATGCCGTGTTTCCATGGCAATATGATGGGGCCACCCGTCGATCTTCGACGCGTGGCCTCGTTTCGTCTTGTAGAAGCCCCGTTTGCCTATATAAAGCCCTGCAGAGGCCCAAAACGCAAGTAGATTTGAGAATTAGGCTAGGTTTTCTATCTTTTAGTGTAGTGTAGTGTAAGTGTTCTTCTTCTTTCTTTTGTATTTTTATTTCCTTTTAAGATCTTGTAGTAGGGCAGAGAGATTCAAAGATAGATAGAGAGATATTGATGTAATAGATAGTGACAATCTACGTAAAGGTGTCTCCTTTCTTCTCCAATGTAATCTTCTCCATCTTCTACATGATGCTTAACTAGATTTTCTTCTCATGGTAACTAACTACTAACCACTAACTAGCTAACCACTTACTTGATAATCCATATGAATCTAGTAGCCTCTACAAGGCCTTACTCTTGCAAGAGCCATTGATGGCTCATGATGATGGGTTCTAACATCTAACTTGCTAACCAAACTAACTCTCTTATTTCATGCTTACTTCTAATAGTTTTGATGATCTAATGTTTGTATTAGTTTGCTCTTGATGCAAGTTTGAATGTGAAAAATCATCTTATTTGCCATGCTTCAATTGCCAAAATAGAAGGAGATGGCAAGGTAAAGAAGAGAAGAAAATCACTTGCTTTAATTGCCAGAAGCCGGGTCACATTGTTGCGGAATGTCCGAAAAGAGCCAAACCCTCCACCTCCAAGAAGCCGTACAAAAAGAAAGCTTTAAAGGCTACTTGAGATTCGGAAAGTGAATCCGACGAGGAAGTCGACACCGCCAACATGTGCTTCAAGGCAAATGAAAGCACAAGTAAGGTAACTCCTGATACTTCCATTGATTATGATCTATCCATGGATGAATTAGGAGAAGCTTTTGAAGAACTATCACATAACTATGATTTTCTCAAAAGAAATATTTGAAAATGAAAAAGGAAAATGAATCTCTAAATCATAAAGTTTTCACTCTTACAAAAGAAAGGAGGAATTGCTTTCTACTCTTGTTTCTACACAAAGGACTTTGATAACTATAAAATTTCTTACAAAGGTAAATTTTCACAAATTAATGAAAATGAAATTTTCATGCTAAAGGAGAAAATTGATTCATTAGGAGTAGTTTTGAAAAAATCTGAATTTGATAAGAATAGACTAGAAGCTATGTTTCCTAAGAAACAAGTCCCAAAGAAACATTCACATGCTATTCATGCTCATATTCATAAATCACAACCTTTACATCATGCCAAACACCCTAAACATGCCCACATTCCACACACACACATCATGCATTCATGTATGATAAAATCTTTTCATGCACATATTGTGACCGTAAAGGTCATTTGGTTAAATTTTGCTATGATAGGCTTAATGCATCGCATAATAATGTTTGGGTTCGGAATACTAACTTTCAAGGAGACAAGAAAGTTTGGGTACCAAAGTCAACAAATTTGTTAAATGATGTAGGTACATTCCAAGGCCCAACAACGTAAAGGATTGTGGTATCTTGATAGTGGTTGCTCAAGTCACATGACTTGGGATATCAACAACTTTGCAACCCTATCAAGATACCACGAAGGTGGCACCGTCACCTTCGGAGATGATGCCAAAGGAAAAATCAATGGTATTGGTAATGTTAAACTTGGTACATCTCCTTTAATAGAAAATGTTGTTTTAGTTGATTGCCTCAAGTATAATCTCTTGAGTGTTAGTCAATTTTGTGACAAAAGATTTGATGTTGTTTTTGATAACATAGCATGTAGAGTTATTGATAGACAATCCAACACATGTATATTTTCCGGATTTCGTGAATGCAATGTATACATGATTGACATGTATAATATGCTATGCTATACTACTTGTTTGAATGCCCTCGATGATGACTCTTGGTTGTGGCATAGAAGATTAGGCCACATTTCTTTTGACCATCTATCTAGATTAAACAACAAGGAAATGGTGAAAGGTATTCCTTACTTGAACTTTGAAAAGGACCGCATTTGCGATGCGTGCCAACTTGAGAAACAAACCAAGTCCTCTTTCAAGTCAATCAAGGATATCATGACATCACGTCCCTTGGAGTTGATCCATATGGATTTGTTTGGTCCTACTCAAACTAAAAGTCTAAGTGGGAATCGTTTTGATTTTGTTTTAGTTGATGACTTCTCGCGTTTTACTTGGGTTTTCTTTTTAGAACACAAAAATCAAGTCTTTTCATATTTTCAAGCCTTTAAGAAAAGAGTTGAAAAGGAAAAAGATTCTTCTATTTTAAGAATAAGAAGTGATAGAGGTGGTGAATTCATTAACCAACCCTTCACCACTTTTTGTGAAGAACATGGAATTAAGCATGAACTATCTTGTCCTAGAACTCTACAACAAAATGGAGTCGTTGAGAGGAAAAATCGGACATTACAAGAGAAGGCTAGGACAATGATTAATGAATATGGTCTCCCTCATTATCTATGGGCCGAGGCCGTTAACACATCTTGCTACATATCAAATAGAGTTTTCTTATGCAAAAATACTTCAAAAACATCTTTTGAGATCTATTTTTTTAGAAAACCAAATGTTTCATACTTTAAAGTTTTTGGTTATAAATGCTTTGTTTTGAATACTAAAGATAATTTAGATAAATTTGATGCAAAGTCTTATGAAGCAAATTTTGTTGGTTATTCTAATACTAGTAAAGCTTATAGAGTTTTCAATAAGTCATCCTTGACTATTGAAGAATCTATACATGTAAAGTTTGAGGAATTTAATGTGTTTGTTAAGAATGTTGTAGAAATAGATTCCCTAAATGAAGATATGGAGAGAGATACTTTGAAGGACTCACCTACTATTGAAGACATGCAAAAGGATGATGAAGGAAATAAAGTTCAAGAAAATGAGGTTGAAGGAAATGAAATTCAAGAAGTTGAAGTGGAGACTACTCAACCACTTCCAAAAGATTGGAGATACAATCCACATCATCTCAAGGATCTTATTATAGGTGAAGTATCAAAAGGGGCAACTACTCGTTCTAAACTTCTTGATCTTTGTGGACACTATGCTTTTATTTCTCACTTTGAACCAAAGAACATCCTCGAAGCCAAGGGCGACTCATATTGGTTGATAGCCATGCAAGAGGAGCCCAATCAATTCGAGCGCAACCAAGTTTGACATCTTGTTCCTAGGCCCTAGATAGACCAACAATTGGTACTAAGTGGATCTTTAAGAACAAGTTGGATGAGTCGGGAAATGTTATTAGGAATAAAGCTAGGTTAGTGGCCCAACGTTACACTCAAGTCGAAGGTATCGATTTTGAGGAAACCTTTGCACCCGTAGCACGACTTGAAGCTATACGGATGACACTTGCATTTACTTCTTATAAAGATTTTAAACTTTTTCAAATGGATGTAAAAAGTGCCTTCTTAAATGGATTTATTGAAGAGGAGGTGTATGTTGCACAACCCCCTGGGTTTGTTGATCCTACACATCCGGATTTTATTTTCAAACTTGACAAAGCTCTTTATGGTTTAAAACAAGCCCATAGGGCTTGGTATGAAAGACTTTCTTCATTTCTAATTTCTAATGGTTTTAATAAAGGAAAAATAGATACTACTTTGTTTACAAAACATGTTCAAAATGATATATGTTGACACTCTAAAAAAGATAAGATTCTGACTGGCATGAACAATGTCTATACTTGTTGACATTTACAAAAGACAAGTGAAAGATAGGCTGATTGGTCTGAACAATGTCTAAACTTGTTGACATTTACAAAAGACAAGCGATAGACAAGCTGACGACCAGTTCTGTATTTATTGACATTTACAAAAGACAAGCGACAGATAAGCTGACGATCAGTTTTCACCCATCTCCGAGGGACAAGGAAGCAAACTGGACTCTACTGACCCAGTGAAGCAGTCAGTAAGCCCGGATTGTCTCTAAACATACCTCAGCAGGTCTAAGATGCTGGTACTTAGCATCACATGAGCCCAAAGGGATAGCCTCGCTTGAGAGGCTTAGATCACCTAACTTCACCTTGAAGTCATTCACAGCTCCGTCAGGAAGCTAACTCATAGCTTCGCTGGAAGTGCTCAGCTAACCCGGCAGAGAGTTAACTTCGCTTGAAGCCACACGCAGCTGTGCAGAAGGATGTTCGGTAATTTCACCACAGACGACATCTAGCTCCGCTGAAGAGCTGTCTTCTAACTTCGCCATAGACGACATCTAGCTCCGCCGAAGGGCTATCCTCCGACTTCGCCACATGCGCCATCCAGCTCCGCTGTGAGCTCAATGCGGGCTGCTCTGCTGTTGGTCTGCCATGGTCAACCTATTGACCAATTAAATCTCCAGATGAGATCAAATCTAATCAGAATTGAGATCAAATCTAATCAAGATCAAATCTGAGATCAAATTTGGCAGTTGATTGCCATAATCTCTTGACTCTTCTAAAATGAGTAAGAGGATCAGGGGAGATCTTCAAACTATATGGAAAGAACGAAAACAGATCAAGAGGATCAACCGACCTGCTACTTCTAGCTTCGCAGAAGCTGATCCTAGCCTCGCAGTAAGGCTACTTTCCAGATATAAACAGATTTGATTCAATCTGTTTCTATATTTTCAAGGGACAATTATACCCCTGATCTCCCTATAAATAGCCCACCAGGGGCACAAGGGGAGGGGACCGGTTCCAGAGACCTCTACAGACGGACTGGACGGGGAAAGAGACGACTTCTTCACAATGTGAAAGGACGCACCGCGCGTACAAATAAAGATCTATTCTCTTGAATTCAGAGACTTTTAGAGAGCTGCTTCTCTAATTAGGGTGCTGATACCCTAATACCTCCCTTCTTCTGAAGGAATTTTCGGAACCAGGTGAGAAGGAATTCCTAAGTGAAGGCGGTTTTGAGATGTAACAAGAGGGTTCTACCAACCGTCTGTTCTCCGATTCCCCGAACCAGGCGAGAAGGGAATCTCATCGCTCGCATCGTCAAAGGGACAAAGTGGTCGCGTGCTGACCAGACTCCTATCGGCACACTTCTCCAGAATTTCTGAGGAGATCTACTTGTAATCTTCTGTATTACTTGTAATTTAGCTCCTCAACTTCTCTTTTTTTAAGTTTTCCGCTTTGCAAATCAATGGAAAACAATATACTTATAGTTCAAATAAATGTGGATGATATCATATTTGGTTCGACTAATGAAAATCTTTGCAAAGCTTTTGAATCATGCATGAAGGAAGAATTTGAGATGTCTATGATGGGTGAGCTTAACTACTTCCTTGGTCTCCAAATCAAGCAAAGGAACGATGGGATTTTCATCAATCAAGCCAAGTACACGAAGGAACTTATCAAGAGATTTGGGCTTGAAGGGGCTAAGACAAGCAAAACTCCCATGGCAACTACCACAAAGCTTGACAAGGATGAACAAGGTACAAGTGTAGACATTAAGCTTTATCGTAGCATGATTGATAGCTTGTTGTATTTAACGGCTAGTAGGCCGGATATTATGTTTTGTGTATGTCTTTATTCTCGATTTCAATCGTGTCCTAAAGAGTCCCATTTGATTGCGGTAAAACGCATTATTAGATACCTTAAAGGCACAATTGAAATGGGTTTGTGGTATCCGAAGACCGGACAGTTTTCCATGACGAGTTTTTCGGATGCCGACTATGCGGGTTGTAGAGTGGATAGGAAGAGTACAAGTGGAACATGTCAATTTCTTGGTAATTGTCTTGTTTCTTGGTCTTCCAAAAAGCAAAATTCGGTAGCCCTCTCAACCGCCGAGGCGGAGTATGTTGCGGCCGGAGCTTGTTGTGCACAAGTTCTTTGGATGAAACATACTCTCCTTAACTATGATTTGCATTTTGACCATATTAAAATATTTTGTGATAATACTAGTACTATTCATATGACTAAAAATGCAAATCAACACAGTAAGACTAAGCACATTGACATTCGGTATCACTTTCTTAGAGATCATTATGAGAAAGGTGATATAGATATTGATTATATTTCTACTGATTTTTAACTTGCCGATATTTTTACAAAATCACTAGACTATGCTAGGTTTTCTTTTATTTGTGGTGAATTGAATGTTTGTGTTATGGATTCATGAAAATAATTTTTTTTTAAAAACACTGTTTACCCTTTTTGATGTATGACAAAAAAGGGGAGAAAAAGTTAGTTTTGAGTTTTAAGTTTTAAGTTATAATAAGTTAGTTTTGTGTTCTGAGTTTTAAGTTATAACAAGTTAGTTTTGAGTTTGAATTTTTGAGTTTTTGATTTTGAGTTATAAAAGGTTAGTTTTTGAGTTAAGAGTTTCTCTTATGTTTTGTATTCCTATGTCTCTCTTATGCCAAAATTCTTAGTTTCTACCTTTTATGTATATAGCCATTTATTTATATAGCATGATTTGAGGGGGAGCTTCCAAGCTCCTTTCCCATTTTTTAAAATAACTCATATGTTTTGTCATCATCAAAAAGGGGGAGATTGTTGGCCCAAGGTTACAATCAACCGGTTTTTGAGTTTTGATGATTACAAAACATATATAGTTATTTGTACTAATCATTTTTCTAGTGTTTAGGTATGTCTCAGAGTTCTAAGGATTCATGTAGTGTTCTTCCCTAAAAGATGACTCATTTTGGGATCATTTGACTCAAGATGCCTCTATTCGGGTTCAAGATTTCAAACTATGCAACATTTCATGGAGAAGCCCTATTTGAAGACCTTGTTGTCACCTAGAACCTTTGTAAGACTTAGTTTGTTAAAGAATGAGGTTATGTTAAGTTGGCTCAAGAAAACTCACACACACCATCATCTTCCAAAATAAGGTTTTTGTTTTGGGTATTTGATTTAGGTTCTTGTCTTGATGGTTTTACATGACTCAAATTATTTTACAATTTTTCATCTTATTTATATCATGTATACCAACCTTTATAGAATGATACTTAGTCATATAGCCTTACAAATTTATTTTGAAAATTTTTTAAAGTTCAAAAAATTTCCTAGCAAAAAATCCTGTTTCAGGCCTGTCGGTCGACCGGCCGGTCGACCGGATCCATTCAGGCTTGATCGGTCGACCGGACCGGTCGACCGAGCCTTGTGGTCAGGGCGTGCACGTTTGTGCACGTCTGTCGGTCGACCGGACCGGTCGACCGACTGAAAGCCCTTTGCTCTCGGGTTTTGTCGGTCGACCGGGCCAGTCGACCGACAGAACAAAGAGAAGTTTTTTCTTCGGCTGTCGGTCGACCGACCGATCAACCGAGTCCAACGGCTAGTTTGCCAATGGACGGTCGGTCGACCGAGCCGGTCGACCGACAGCCGCCAGCAGCCCCAACGACTAGTTTTCAGAGATTTAATCATGGGTTTTGATTGAGATGTTTTGATCTGATCTCTCTGAATTTTTGGTGGCTATTTCCTGACCTATTTGGCTAGCTATTATGATGATTAGATCTCCTCTAATCCCTATAAATAGAGGGAATTGGTCACTTGCAAAATACAAGAAAAATTCTATTGTTTTCAAGTTTCCAAAAAGAAAGAAAAGTTTTCAAAGGCTTTCAATTTTCAAAGTGCATTCTTGGCTACTAGTTTTCAGTTGTTTTTCAAGCTATTTAGTATTACTTTACAACTGAATTTTTCTCTACACTTCTTGAGCTAAAATACTTCCTCATTCTAT
This sequence comes from Agave tequilana, assembly GCA_038442645.1. NCBI lineage: Eukaryota > Viridiplantae > Streptophyta > Magnoliopsida > Asparagales > Asparagaceae > Agave > Agave tequilana. Next base: position 80,618 of record JAVJIF010008345.1, on the reverse strand, counting down.
TAGGAGTTGTAAAGAGAAGTGTGTGGTCCTTTCTTGATCACCTTGTTACTTGTTGATCTTTGTGTTGAGATCCCTCTTGTGGAGAGGGTTGGATTGGTGAGTTCGATACTCCGGTCTTCGGTAGGCCTCTTGTAATTTTCTCGGTAGATATAGTGGAAACCCTTCACAGTGGTGAAGGCGGGGACGTAGAGCGGTGGCTCGAACCTCGAAACAAATCCTTTGTGTTTGCGATTGATTTTCTTATTGCTCTTTATTACTCTACATTTCTATCTTGTGATATATCTTGTGTGCACTTCATTATTGCATCCATCTCATTACTTGCATTTCTCGGTCTTTACTCATCTCAACAAGAAAGCAATTACGCGCATCAACTCATAATCTAGAGGAATCAAAGAGGAGAAGTTCTAGAGCCCTTCACGGAGAATTCGGCTTCAATTTCTTATTTTGAGTGACCGTTTGCATCATATATTCATACTTGTTTAAAAGATCATTAGATTAGTATTAACACCTATTCACCCCGCTCTAGGTGTTTTTCAAGAAGAAGCATAGCCCTCGCGCTGCTGAAGTTGCGTTTGGAAAGTGAAGTCTCAGAAACTCAAGCCTGTTGGGCTTCGCGTTTTGGTCTCCATATGCAGACTATGCGCGTCTGACGTAACTTAGAAGAGACACAGGCTTAAGCCTCGCGTTCTGTATCTGCTGGACAGTTGGTTGTTCCAGCTTCTTGCGCCTGTAGTTGTCGCACGCGTCATCTCTGTCGTCGTTCAGCGTTCCGTTACGCCGTACGGGTTGCTAGGAACTCCCGGTAACGTGGAACTGAGGAAGAGGACGAGCATGAACGGGCTGAATATCAGCAACGCTAACCTCGCGAGTCTTGTGGGAGACGTTGACGCGGGTGTTACGTGTGATGTGGTTAGCCATGGTACTCTTCTTGTCAGTCGCGTCTGAAGAGATCTCAGAGCGGATTTGAGAGCGGGTCCCCGAGGAGACCTTGCGGTACTGCCACGCCCTAGGGCTCTTAGAGCCGGAAGAGAGGAACTCTTCATACTTCTTCTGGTCGAACTCCACGACAAGTGATTCAACCATTTTTTTCATGTAAGTGATGTCACCTTGTGCCACGACTTGCTCATCGGTAGAGAAAGTGTTACCCAGCGGAATCGCCATCTCTTGTTTGGTGGGGAAAATTGAAGATCGAGGTGTAAATTCTTTATCTGATTGTAAAGAAAATTACAACGGATCAAAAATCCTCTTATAAGAGAGGGGAGATATTCAAACTCAAATCTCCCCTTTGTTTAATGCCGGATTCTTGATGTGGCGATGGAAAGTGAATCTTATTTTCCATTGACCGGGTGAACGTCAGGACCTCTTGGGAATCCTCTCTTTGGATGGTGAACGAAGTAACACAGCTTCTGTCTAATAAGGATCTCAAAGAGACTGTAGGCAAAAATAAACTTGTACGCAGCAAGTTGTTAGAAGAGTTGAACTCTCTCTTTCTTTTAGCTAGAGATCTTGGTCTTTCTACGGTTTACAACCAAAGTTCTTCTGACCAAAGATTTTTTCGACCCCTCTTCCATAGCAAACTGGGCTATGAAATCACCTAGAGGGGGGTGAATAGGTGATAATGCTAATCTAATGAACTAAATGCGGAATTTAAAAACTAATTGCAATTACACTAAATGAGTGATGCACACACAACCAAGCCAAGCACATAAATATAAATGATCAATATGAAATAATGTAAGACACAAAGTAAAGAGAGAGAGAGTAAGAGTCAATGGATCAAGCGCAAACAATAAGATTTGTTTCGAGGTTCGAGCACCCAGCTCTACATCCCCGCCTTCACTCAGAAGGATTTCGAATCCACTACCTTGTCCACAAAGGACTCCCACACAGGGAACCTCCATCGAGGATTTGGGGCAATACAATAACTAGGAGTACCCAACTCCTCTCTTTACAACCACAACCTCTCACTAGAGGCAAAGCACCAAGCCAACCAAAACAATCACCTCACAACTTGAGGGATAAGCACAAAGCTACAAAAGAATCACCTCTCAACTAGAGGGATGCAACCCACTTGCACAACCTCCTCAACACTATGAGGGAAAGGCACAAAGCCAAGCAAAAATAGGGTTTACAACTTGGTGATCAAAAGATCACAAACCAATCTCTTTTTCCCACAAACACAAAGACCCTATAGAATAGGATAGTAGATGTAGCTCAAGTGTGGAGAAAACCAAAGGAATGGAAATCAAATAGTCAAAGAAAATCCTTGGGAAAATCTAGAAACCAAGATGAAGAAGTTAAATCAAAAACACTTTTCCCAAAAACCCTTTTCTTTGATTTTTCAGACCCTAGAAAAAACACCAAATAGATTGTGCAAATTAAAGCCCAAAAACTTCTTTTGATTGCTGTGAATACACTAGAGAGTAAGGAAAAATTAGCTCTTCAAATCTTAGAGAAAACTGGCCACTAATGGGGTATTTATAGCCCCTAGAAAAATATAGCCGTTGGCGGCTAAAACTGCCAGAAATGGCCTACCAGTCGACCGGACGGTCGACTGGCCAACGGTCGATTTTTGACTGTTGGCAGCTATCGGTCGACCGGCCCCAGAAACAGAGAGCAACACTCTCTGTCCGGTCGACCGCTCGGTCGACCAGGAGCAACCCGAGAGTGGGTTGCTTACAGTCGGTCGACCGGCCGACTGACACGGCTACGTGCACAATCTTGTGCACGTCTGGTCGACCGCTACGGTCGACCAGCTCCTGGCCCGGTCGACCGTTACGGTCGACCGCCAGAGCCTGTCAGCTAAAAATCTGGGACTGAAAAACTGAATTTTTAAAGTCTTAAAAATTCCCATAAAATCTCTAAAAATCCACAAAAATAGTTTTCTTATTTTATATTGATATATAAACATGTGATAAAAATTACAACAAAAAAATCAAACATTTTGAACTATTTTTGTGTCTTACAAATTTTATCAAAAACCAAAACCTGTATTTTTCCAAACTTGGATTTTTCAAAAGAAAATCCGATTTTTCCTAAAACTCATTTAAATACAAAACATGATATTTAAATACTTTGAAGCATGTTGCATATGGATAAAAATCCAATATACAAGAAACATATATATTTTCATGTTTTTGACTTTTCATTCAAAAATATGTTTTGTTAAAAACACAAACCTTAAACCACATGAATAGGTAAGTCAAATTAAGTTTGTCTAGGATATGAAGTATACATGTATATAGAACATATCTAATATACATAAACACATGTAAACTTGTTATGATACTTATCTATTCATGAAAATCAAGATCGGTTAAACCAATCAAACCAAAATCAAAATATGAAACGTGTGTGTATTGTGAACTTGAGCATATTATACTATTCTAATCTTTACAAATAGATCTAAACACAAAACTAAACTAGGTACCGAGGTCTTCTTGAAGAGCGCCGTCTCCAAGCCGACTCGATCCAAAACACCGTGATCTACCGAGTTAGACTCCAACGAGTGCTATGTAAGATCTTGATGCTCGGGCTCTGGAATCACCAAGTGAAAGCTTCCAAACCATCTTGTTGAAGCTAATCACCAACTAATATCTTGATTAATGATCTGAAACTAAACATCACAAGATTATTAGCAATCATAACTACATGAGTTAATCATCATCAAAACTAGAGTGGAAGGCCTTTGGCCAACAGGCTATTTATAGAGGTTTCAGGGGGTAAAAGTGTTCCCTAAAAATGCTCCATAATGGGGGTTAACTCCCTCATTAGGGGGCAGTAATTGACCCAGTAATGAGTGCAGTTATAACCGAGACGCAGGCTTTGGGCCTCGCGTTTTGCCATTGGGTGATGCTTGAGAAACGCGAGCTTAAAATTCTACGTCAAGTTTCACGTGAGACGCGGGCTTTGGACTCTGCGTCTTGGTACTGCAGTAATTCTGAGACGCGGCTTTCATGCTCCGCGTCTTGGTCATTGCAGTGATGTTGAGACGCGGGTTTCAACCCGCGCGTCTTGATACTGGGCTTGTGGCAATGATTAGCCTTGCGTCTGGAGTTTGAATTCTGCTTTTTGATGAGTTGTCTTCAGTGATTTTTAGACAGCCTACAAACCTGAAAAAAGATTAAATATAAATATCATTAGTCTAAAACCATAGACAATTGTAAATGAATGTATCAAATATAATTATAACGTTTCTAAACTTTAACAACTGAGTATCAAATTTAACTAGTAATTTAACTAGTAAATGTAATTAAACCATACATATACTAACCCAATGGAAGATGAAGGTGCCAATAAGTTGGGACACCTTGCCTTGTTATGACTTAGTTTCTTACAATTGCTACACCTATTTTGTCTATATCCCTCGCGTTCTCCATCCATAATACCGCGTATGCGAACAGAAGGTGGGTGACCTGGAAGCCTGATAATGTCAGGGGAGAAGATCATTTGCCTCACAGTGTATTCTGGCCAAAATCGAGATCGGGAACAGGATGAAACATTGGAGCGTGAGACTTACGGTAGTTATCCACAGAATACCACGATGCACATAAAAGAGTAAGTGCTTATGTTAGCACAACCCTTCTCCTTTGAACATGATGTAATAACATGTGCACATGGTGATTTTTAGAGCTAGGTAAATTACAAGTACAATATGGTTCACCTTCTCTTAAGGTAACAGTGCAAGTATATCCTTTTCGGTTTGACACCTCCCATTCGGTGCGACTAAATCTTTGCCTTGAATAATCACATGCCATGTCTTTGCGATATCTCAACTTTATCTCATTCTTCGTGTCAACGACGTATTCTATTGCTCTGCTTCTTCCATCATATCCAGAAGAATTTAACTAAGCGAAAAAATATTCTTGCAATTGGTGCTTGTATTGGCAAAGCTCAAGCTCCTTTGAAACTCTCTGAGGTATTTGTAGTCACATGCATAATCGATGCCCCCCGTCTCTTGACAGTGCCCATTGTTGCTCTTGATCTTTTAAACTATTCTCATCCAAGTATCTGCAACTTCACACGCAACTTTTAATTCCGATCTTTTGGCTTTGTACACATCTGAATCCGTTGCACAACCAGCCTCTCACAGCAAATTATGCAAGACCTTGTCTTTAAATTTCTTCTAAAAGTTAGCTCTAATGTGTCTCAAACAGTAACGATGACAATGTGGTGAAGGCCAACCGCGTCTAAGTGCATTTGGTATCCCTTTCATCCGATCGGAGATAAGAGTGATTCTCTTATTTTTGATGTACACTGAGAATTAATTCATAAATACGAGTTATGAACCATCGCTAGAATGATTCTGTTTCCCCTTCTACAACTGCAAAGGCCAATGGGTACAATCCACCATCCGCATTCACCCCTATGGCAATTAGCATACATCCTTTGTATTTTCTATACAAATGTGTACCGTCAATGCTAAGAATTGGACGACAGTATAGGAATCCTTCAATGGACGGTCTAAAAGCCCAAAATACACGAAGAAATTGAACCATTTGATAAGACATATGATCGAAATATGTTGCAATTACAGTACCCAGATTGCTTGATTTCGGTGCCTCCAAATATTGAGGTAGTGTTTCATACAATGATTCCCAATCTCCAAATATTTTCGTCAATGTTTTCGTTCTAGCATTCCTTGCATTTGCTGTATGATATAGTGATGTGATATCTAGCTTCAGTGTAATCTATAATATAATTAGGAGTCATATCAAGCTTTTCATCAGTATAGGAAGAATCACATTGTACACAAAAGATGTGGTTGTTTTGCAGTGATTGGAATTTAGTGAAAGTTGGCTATATGTATGCTCTCTTATATATCTTTTGATCATGAAGTATCCACATGAATTCTTTAGAACAGAGGAATGCAGTTCCCATGGGCACACATCTCTATAAGCATTGTCTCCCTCTGCTCTTAAAGCACAAACTGCTGTGTAGTTCATTTTGTTGCTCTTTGTAACGCCCCGATCCCGCAGGTACGGGGACGTTATGGCGACGTACATACGCAGGGCTGAGGTACCCTCACGTACGTGCGCTAAGCCTCAGTATAGGAAATAAATACAATAGTTACAATAATTCTAGCATGAAATAAGTATAAGAATACCTGCAAAAGGGGTCAGTGATTACGAGAGATATAGAAATATGGATAAATAAGGAAATAAAGGCTAAATAATAAAGATACCCATGAATTGTATCGATGAACGAGTCTATGTGAATCCAATGAAATATCTGACCATATGATATCTCGGATCTCCAACCTGGGCACGCAAACCCAGGGTCGTCAGAAAATGACCTAGTGAGTGAAAAATGAAGAAAACAGTAATATATACTACAGTAGTACAATCATGATAATATATCATATCCATCAACAACTAGTATGTTATAACAGTATTATTTAGCAGTACTATAAAATCATTACCTAGCATGTTATTCGTATGTATATAAATAATAACCTGATGGTGTCTATGGGAAATATGAATAATCTTACTATAGTGTCATGAGTGTTCAGGAATAGTGTGTGCATGAAGAATATATATATATGGCACAAAAAATACATGAAAGGCAGAGTCTATGTGTACATGAATAGTATGCTACCACAGAAAGTATAACATGTATCAGGAAGTGGAATAAAGTAGACAGGTCATATGCGTGACATGATAGTGGATAAATTATCAGAAATAGTAACAAGTACAACTAAACAGTAGTATACATGTAGTAAGCAAGTCATGTTATTTATACAATAATAATAATCAGTACCACCTAGTATTTTAATCAATCTCTTCTAGTGTCCCATACCACTGGCAGTTCATACTGTAGCCCGCCCTCCAGTCGAACCCATCCGGACATGGCATACGAGTACCATTATCCAAACAAGAGAGTGACCAAATAACAAGTGTTCCTGTCATCACTATTGTTTATATTGTTTTATTATGTTAATTGGAAACCTAATGGTCAAAAAGCTCTAGTCAGGTGGGTGTACCCCGTGCATACCCAGGATCACGGTCTTAAACAGACCCCTAGCTGCTGAGACCAGGGTCAGCCCGCTAAGGCTATAACAAGTAACGAGAACTCAATGAGCTAATACATAATGGGAAATAGAAGCTTATGAGCTATAATAGACAGTAGCCAGCACTACCCCGTCCCCTGCAGTGGGACAAACAATGGATGCAGACATCCACCCGACAAGACCTAGTCAACCGTCAAGTCTCCCCCATTCTCAAGTTATATTTATTATAGTTAAAGTACACAGTGGAGCAAGAACAAGTACAGTGCATGATACATGTAACACGATAACATGACACGAGCTCTGTTGATAACATAAAATAAGATACGGAAAATGGGAAAATAAGAGATGTGGGATTCTAGAGGTGGCCCCCGTGGCTTGGATTCACGTGGCACTTAGTTCCACACATCGCATATCAACAGCTCACATGTCCAGTAACGAGAATATCAATATCAGTAACGGGAATTAATCATGTAACGGGAATACAAGACTATAAATGCTACAATAATACATGTAATATGAACGGTGATCCATATAACAAGAATATAGAAATAATCAATGCATGTATACCGGTGAATATGTGTAACAGTGATGTGTGAACATGATCTAGCTGTGTACCGAGCATCCATGTCACGATGATACCAATATATGAAATGACAGTGTCCAGTTAATTGGTGTATCTCTATATCGGTGGAACATGAATAAGAAAGTATTGTGGTACGTGTAATATCATATCCATAGATAAGTGGTTCATGAACATGCTATAATAGATGTGTATCAGTGTCCGAGTAACAGTGATACTTGTACATGAAACAATAGTATCTAGTGTATATATATTTACATGCAATACAATGTCCAGTGTATTGGTGGGTCGGTACTGGTGACAGTGTAATAAATACAATGTCTGGTATAATGAAGTACGCGTATATCAGTGTTCATGTAACAGTATTGCGTAACCATAATAGATGTCCATGAAGTGACAATGTCCAATGATGTGATAGATGTAACTAAAACATGTGGAATAGATAATAATTTTTATAGTAATTTAGGAAAATGAACATCCTTTAATGAATCATCTATCACTTACAATCTATCACTTATATTTTCTAGCGGATGAAAGTATTATTTTATTGTTTATGTTTACTAACATATCATGCATATTCTTATTACAAAATTTGACTTCTCTATACTTAAGTTTTTAATTAACATCTCTAGTGATTTACCCATAATCACGATTTATTAACGAAAGCAATCACTCAATTTATTAAACATGAATAAATATAATTTAGAAAAGGAAAACAATCACAAAATGGCTATGGGAAGGTAGCTCTCTTTTTCACGATCACAACGGTTCCAGAATTGTCCAGATCGGACACCGGATGCTCCAGATTCGCCCGAACACTAAAAATCACATAAACGGGTTAAATACGTAATTAATAAGAAGAAGAATGCAACAAAGATAGTTTAACAGGGGCTTTTATGAAATTTTACCTTTTAAGAACGGGTTTGGGCTCAACGGGTCGGGTTTGGATCCGAAACCCCAACCCAATTTACTTAAGTTAGGGTTAGTGGGTTTATGGGTTTAGGTTATTGGGTAATTGGGTATTGGGTGCGGGTTTAGAATCTTGGATTTAACCCATTAAGAGGAGAGAGGGAGAACGAGAGAGAAAGACAGATGGGAGTAGGGGCCGGCGGCGGTCAGCCCCACCGGCGCCGCCTCGCCAGTGGCGGCTCTGCCCCGTCGGTGGCGGGAAAGGGAGAGAGAAAGAGAGTGATGGGGAGAGAGAGAGGAGAAGAAGAGGAAGAACTGGGAAAAGAAAAAAAAGAAAGAAGAAGAAGAAGAAGAACAAGGAAAGAAGAAGAAGAAGAACATGAGAAGAAGATGAAGGAGGGGAAGAGGGATATGTATGTATACTTAGTGTAGTGACAATTCATACATATACCTTGAAATGAAATTGATTTTGGATGAAAATTTAGTTTTTCATGTTTCATATATTATAAGTTTAACCTCATGTATATGTCTTTCTAGTTCAAACTAATCTTATACATATACATCCTTTTTGAGCCACGTGCCTTCATGCATATACTTTAGTGGACTCGTTGAGTTTTGGATATGTATGTATATTTTAGTTTGCATCAGACATACATATGCCATTGAAGATTAAACTAGTTAGTTTTATGATTTTCTAATTTTGATGTTTAAAGGAATAATTGAGTTTAATGAAATATTTTTCATGATTATGATCTTCACATTTTATTTGTACACTCATATCTATTACTCATGTTTTGTTTCTCATGAGTTGTGCTTAATTGATTAGAGTAATAATTATTATGTGATTTTCATTTCTATGAAAAATAATCTTGTTTTATTCCTTGCTTGAAGGATTTCATACTAGTTTACAAAACTTTTCATTTTAACTAGTTCGGATTCTTCTTTGTGATATGAGATATACCATACTTATTATTGTTAATTCAATTGGTATCATTGAACTCTTTCAATTGGTATCAATTTGATTTCTTTATGTATACTCATATTTGTTGATTTGTGTATGTATGCTTACAACTTGGTATCATCTATTAGTGATTGGTACTCATTTTATCTTCATACATATTTACATGTTTTATTTGTGCTATTATATTTCTATATCTTAAGCACAAATATTGTTTATGCTAGTGCTTGTGACTTAATTTTTATTTCAATTGATTTAGTCTTTCAATTGATACCTTAATCAAGCCTAAGCATGTTTTTAGTTAGTATTTCATAAAGGGGGAGAAAATTTGAATTTCTTATTTCAATTGGTATTTGATTTCCACTCCCACACTTTATGACTTTAAAAATTGAATTTGAATGAATTATATTTTCAATTTGGTATCATTGGTATGCTTGCTTATCAATTAGTATCAAAATGTTTTAATATGTTAAAACATGTAACAATCAATAAAAAATTATGATATGTATTTTTGACTCTCTTTTATGATTACATGATTTTGTTTCTATTGGTATCTAGATGCACTTTATTGACATATTTTTAACTGATATCAATGTTTTGATTTTTAACCCTTTATTGATTCTTGGTTTAGAACAAAAAGGGGGAGAAGATTTTGTATTGTTTCGAATGTTTTGATTACCCCTTCTTGATTTTTTTTTGTTTTTAACAAAAAGGGGGAGAAAAATTTGTTTTTATGTTTTTTACCCCTTTGTTGATGATTGACAAAAAGGGGAGAAGAATTTGTGTTTTGTGTTTTATATATGCATGTCTTCCTTGTGTTTGCATATATGTTTGGTTGTTTGCTTATTTTAATTGGTATCTAGAACATGCTTTATGTTGAATATTCCATTAGTATCTAGAGCACCATGTTTATATGATGCATGAGTTAAGGGAGAGCTTCTTTGAAGCTTAACTTTAATCCATGCATATATAACTCCATAAGTTTTGTCATCATCAAAAAGGGGGAGATTGTTGGCCCAAAGGCCTTCCACTCTAGTTTTGATGATGACTCACTCATGTAGTTATGTTTACTAATAATCTTGTGTTTCTAAGTTTCAGATCATTAGCAGGTTATTAGTTTTGATGATTAGCTTCAACAAGGGTTTTGGAAGCATATCATGGTGATTCCGGTGCCAAAGCTTCAAGATTATACCTTTGCACTTGGAAGATCACGGTTTGGGAGCTAGTCTACTTGAAGATAGAAGATCTACAAGCAAGACTTAGGTATCCTAGTTTAGATAGAGTTTTTAGATCCATTTGTAAAGCTTAGTTTAGTTGATATGCTCAAGTGCACAACACACAAGTTTTATGTTTTGATATTTGGTTTTCATGAATAGTTTGATCAAAACAAGTTTTCATATTCTATATGTATAGTAGATGATTTCTTTCTATACATACATGCGTTAACCTTCAAGATAAACTTATTTTGATATTTCTATTCATGTTTGGAAAATCATGTTTGATAAAAATACATGTTTGGTTTTTGATTGAATCGGTTTTGGATTTCAAGGCTTGACACCCTTCTATATTTATTATCATAACTTTTTATTTTTATATTCAAATAACATGATTTAACTTGTATTTCAAAGTTAACTTTAGATCTAAATTTCTTATTTAATAAGCATTTCCTGATTCTAATTTTAAAGTTGTCAAATATTTGGTTGAAATCTGTCTTTGTTCTGAAAATAAGTTACAGTCTCTGTTTTGATACCTGTCAGTGTTTTATTGATAACTTTCTCATATAAATTGATATTGATTTGATTTAAGTAGCATTAGAAAGTAGACTTCAATATCTACAACTTCATCCTATATACTTATTTCCAAATTCGAACGTTTTAGACCTCAAAAATGCGTTCCAACCTGACCTATTTTTGCTGTCTGCCAGGTTGGGCCAGTCGACTGGGACAGTCGACTGGGCCAAGCGGCCAGTCGACCGACCAGTCGACCGGACGTGCACAAAACTGTGCACGTCGGCCAGTCGACCGGCCAGTCGACTGTACTGAAACAGGTTTGGTCTCGGGTTGTTACCAGTCGACCGACCAGTCGACCGGTAGCTGTCAACGGTCAAAAATAGCCGTTGGACGGTCGACCGGCCAGTCGACCGACCGCCTGTCAGGCTGACACGTCAGCCTAACGGCTAGTTTTGTATAGGGGCTATATAAACCCCATTGTTTGGAGTTTTTGGTTAAGATTTTTTGTGCTAGTTTTTCCAGATCTTTTTCATTGTTTTAAAAGTGTTTTCAAAAGAGTTTAAGTGCTAAAAGTGATTCATCTTTATTTGTTTTGTGTTTTTGGAAAATCAAAGAAAATAGGATTTGGGATATTTGTGTTGATTTTCATTCTATATCTTTTGGCAAGAATTTTCCCAAGTATTTTTCTTTGTTGCTTGTTTCCAAAACACTTAGTTTCCACTTGAGCTATATCTTCTATCCTAAGTTATTAGGATCTTTGTTTTGTGTGGAAAAAGAAAAGAGAAAAAGAAAGAGAAGTGTTTGAGGTTGTTGTTGTAAACCTCTTTATTGTAAAACACCCTTGTTATTTGTGAATCCCTCTTAGGTAGAGGTGATCGGGTGATTGAGTTTGTTGTGAGCCTCTTCGGTAGAGGTTGTGGGTTTGTTGTATTTCGGCTACGGGCCGTATACCTCTTCGGTAGAGGTGTGGATTGTGGTTGTATAGCCTCGGTGGCTTTGTAAGGTTGAGAGAGGAGTTTGGTACTCCTATAGTGGATTGGGAAATCCTACACGGTGGTGTAGGCGGGGATGTAGAGCTAGGGGCTCGAACCTCGAAACACATCTTGGTCTTTGCGTTTGATCCAATTTCTCTCAACTCTACTCTTTTTACATTTGTGCAAGCATCATCCATTCATATCATCATATATACTTGCTTGTGTTTTGAGCATTGTTTCATATTGCCTTGCATATATTTCTATTGCAATTCATCTATACTTGCTTGGCTTAATTGTGTGCATTGTATTGCTATATCCTTGATTGCTTGGATTGCTTGTGTGTGTGTGCCTAACTTATACTCATCCAACAAGAGCTTCACATAGCACCTCAACCCATTTTAAGGGGAATCAAGAGGAGTTAGTTCAGAGCCTCGCAAGGGGAATTCGGCTACACTTGTTGAATTGTATTAGTTTGTCCAACACTTGCATTAGCTTCCGCTTTTAGAGCATTAGAGTTTGCATTTAGCCTTAGATTAGCATTTACACCTATTCACCCCCCCTCTAGGTGTACTTTCAATTGGTATCAGAGCTAGTGCTCCTGATATTAGGCTTAACATCCTAGGAGTGATCCATTTGCTTGCTAATCTCTTGTTTGCATAATACTTGTTTGCATACATTTAGTTTATCATGGACTTCATGACCCCACCTATGTATGATGCTTCCAACATTCTTGTTTGGAAGACTAGAATGTCCATTTACCTTCAAACCCTAGGTTTACATACTTTCCTTGCGGCTACCAAGAAATGCTATCTTGGTAACCTCATTCATATAGGGGCCAATGCACAAGCCCTAGAGGCCATTAGAAGCACTTTACCTAAAGACTATCTTTTATGTGTTTCTAATCTTGATTCCGCTTTTGCAGTATGGAACAAGTTGACAACAACCACCACCTCCAAGCTTCAAGTCCAAATCCAACAAGAAGAGGAATCTAGTGGAGAATCCGAATCACAACAATGCTACATGGTCCAAGGGAATGACTCCCTTGAGGTACAATCGGAAACTCAACTAGATAGTAATGATTGTGCTAGTTCTTCAAATGATTTTGTTGATCCCCATGCTTTAAATGAAGAACTATCTATTATTTGTGAAAAACTAATAGAAAAATATAACTTGTTGAAAAAGAAGAGTCTAGGCATTAATAATGAAAATAAAAATTTGATTGCTAGACTTGATGTTGTTTTGCAAGAGAAGGATGAGATTGCTAATGAAAGGGACTCATTAAAATCTCAACTTAATCTTGCTTTAAATGAAAATAAAATTTTGAAAAATAAAAATGATTGTGAAGATGTTTTGAAGAAAAATGATTCTTTAACTTCAAAACTTGATTTTGTTTTAAAAAGTAACCATTCTTTGAAAAATGAAATTGAATTTATTTCAAAAGAATTAGAAATTTGTTTAAAGAAAAATATTGTTTTGAAAAATAATATGGATGCACATGTTTGCCATGCTAGGGTAGTTTCACCTAGAACACCTATTGCATGCCACACTTCTTCTTTGATTAACAATGATATATCCATGCTTAAGAAGAAGGTTGATTGTTTGGGCTCCACTATGAGCCAATGTGCCATGAACCACACTCGCTTGGAAACCTTGGTTCGTATGAAACAAGTTCCAACTTTTATGCATGCACACCCTCCACGGCATACACATGCTCCTCACGGACACACTTCTCACATGTTTGCTCATGTGTACACATGTACACATTGTGGTCGTAATGACCACCTTGCTAAATTTTGCTTTGATAGATTAAATAATGTAAATTTAGCAAATAAGTTTGTTTGGGTTAGAGAAGGGACTAACCCCCATGGACCCAAGAAGGTATGGGTACCAAAGACCACCCCTCCAATTTTTGATGTAGGTGTGGGGTCTCACATGACGTGAGAGTGTTGACACCTTGGAGTGGATGCGTTCCGGACTTAAAGGAAATCATATTGATGCATCACTTTCAAGGGAAGAGTTGGTGGGAGGACCACCTTATTTTGGAGAATTAGAGAAGTGCCCTCATCGGTTTTGGTATAAATCTCTAACTCTCATATTATTTGTTTACATGCTTTTATGATTCATTATTTATAGCATGTCTCATTTGTTTAAGCATATTTTTGATGTCTTTGGATTAGTGTGTAAATTCCATGATTATTAGATCCATGACATACATGTATAGTATTTGAGACACATATGCTCACTTGAATTCATATTTAGTGTTCTCACCGTTTGTTTAACTATAATGTACATCATGAATCTAATACATGTGAATTTACATAGTAATCATGTTTTAGTTTTATCATGATGTTCTTTTATGATTGTTTTAATGTTTCATGTGGTGATAACATGTTTAAATGTAGATTTTATCAAAACTTGCATTATACTTGTACAAATAGTGAACTACAATTGTTTCTTATATGCTTGTTCTTCATGCTCACTTGTATTCACTATATGCACACGTATGAGCTAAGTTTTGATGATTCGTTCATTTGCACTTGTTATGTCCATTTGCATGTTTATATATTTTAGAATTCAAATAAAATAATTTTTGATGAATCTTATATGTGTTTTATTTAAAAATATGGTATTCATGTTTGTTTTAATACTTCATGACTTGATTACATGTTTAGATGTTAGTTTTCATTAAGACTAGTTGTATACTTGTACATATAATGGGAAACAAATTAATCTTTATATATGTTTGAGCTTGAATGCATATTTGTACCCATTAGATGTGCTAGTATAGTCTAGTTTTGATGATCCATACATTTTAGACTTGTATTCATATTTTTGGATTTATAAGAGTTTTTATTTCATGTATATGTTTATTTTGCCAAAACATTAAGATATACATGTATACCTCTTGAGTCATTTGCCTTCAATGCAAAATCTATTTATGGACTCAATTGTGTTTAGGGATATGTATGTATACTTAGTGTAGTGACAATTCATACATATACCTTGAAATGAAATTGATTTTGGATGAAAATTTAGTTTTTCATGTTTCATGTATTATAAGTTTAACCTCATGTATATGTCTTTCTAGTTCAAACTAATCTTATACATATACATCCTTTTTGAGCCACGTGCCTTCATGCATATACTTTAGTGGACTCGTTGAGTTTTGGATATGTATGTATATTTTAGTTTGCATCAGACATACATATGCCATTGAAGATTAAACTAGTTAGTTTTATGATTTTCTAATTTTGATGTTTAAAGGAATAATTGAGTTTAATGAAATATTTTTCATGATTATGATCTTCACATTTTATTTGTACACTCATATCTATTACTCATGTTTTGTTTCTCATGAGTTGTGCTTAATTGATTAGAGTAATAATTATTATGTGATTTTCATTTCTATGAAAAATAATCTTGTTTTATTCCTTGCTTGAAGGATTTCATACTAGTTTACAAAACTTTTCATTTTAACTAGTTCGGATTCTTCTTTGTGATATGAGATATACCATACTTATTATTGTTAATTCAATTGGTATCATTGAACTCTTTCAATTGGTATCAATTTGATTTCTTTATGTATACTCATATTTGTTGATTTGTGTATGTATGCTTACAACTTGGTATCATCTATTAGTGATTGGTACTCATTTTATCTTCATACACATTTACATGTTTTATTTGTGCTATTATATTTCTATATCTTAAGCACAAATATTGTTTATGCTAGTGCTTGTGACTTAATTTTTATTTCAATTGATTTAGTCTTTCAATTGATACCTTAATCAAGCCTAAGCATGTTTTTAGTTAGTATTTCATAAAGGGGGAGAAAATTTGAATTTCTTATTTCAATTGGTATTTGATTTCCACTCCCACACTTTATGACTTTAAAAATTGAATTTGAATGAATTATATTTTCAATTTGGTATCATTGGTATGCTTGCTTATCAATTAGTATCAAAATGTTTTAATATGTTAAAACATGTAACAATCAATAAAAAATTATGATATGTATTTTTGACTCTCTTTTATGATTACATGATTTTGTTTCTATTGGTATCTAGATGCACTTTATTGACATATTTTTAACTGATATCAATGTTTTGATTTTTAACCCTTTATTGATTCTTGGTTTAGAACAAAAAGGGGGAAAAGATTTTGTATTGTTTCGAATGTTTTGATTACCCCTTCTTGATTTTTTTTTGTTTTTAACAAAAAGGGGGAGAAAAATTTGTTTTTATGTTTTTTACCCCTTTGTTGATGATTGACAAAAAGGGGGAGAAGAATTTGTGTTTTGTGTTTTATATATGCATGTCTTCCTTGTGTTTGCATATATGTTTAGTTGTTTGCTTATTTTAATTGGTATCTAGAACATGCTTTATGTTGAATATTCCATTAGTATCTAGAGCACCATGTTTATATGATGCATGAGTTAAGGGGGAGCTTCTTTGAAGCTTAACTTTAATCCATGCATATATAACTCCATGAGTTTTGTCATCATCAAAAAGGGGGAGATTGTTGGCCCAAAGGCCTTCCACTCTAGTTTTGATGATGACTCACTCATGTAGTTATGTTTACTAATAATCTTGTGTTTCTAAGTTTCAGATCATTAGCAGGTTATTAGTTTTGATGATTAGCTTCAACAAGGGTTTTGGAAGCATATCATGGTGATTCCGGTGCCAAAGCTTCAAGATTATACCTTTGCACTTGGAAGATCACGGTTTGGGAGCTAGTCTACTTGAAGATAGAAGATCTACAAGCAAGACTTAGGTATCCTAGTTTAGATAGAGTTTTTAGATCCATTTGTAAAGCTTAGTTTAGTTGATATGCTCAAGTGCACAACACACAAGTTTTATGTTTTGATATTTGGTTTTCATGAATAGTTTGATCAAAACAAGTTTTCATATTCTATATGTATAGTAGATGATTTCTTTCTATACATACATGCGTTAACCTTCAAGATAAACTTATTTTGATATTTCTATTCATGTTTGGAAAATCATGTTTGATAAAAATACATGTTTGGTTTTTGATTGAATCGGTTTTGGATTTCAAGGCTTGACACCCTTCTATATTTATTATCATAACTTTTTATTTTTATATTCAAATAACATGATTTAACTTGTATTTCAAAGTTAACTTTTAGATCTAAATTTCTTATTTAATAAGCATTTCCTGATTCTAATTTTAAAGTTGTCAAATATTTGGTTGAAATCTGTCTTTGTTCTGAAAATAAGTTACAGTCTCTGTTTTGATACCTGTCAGTGTTTTATTAATAACTTTCTCATATAAATTGATATTGATTTGATTTAAGTTGCATTAGAAAGTAGACTTCAATATCTACAACTTCATCCTATATACTTATTTCCAAATTCGAACGTTTTAGACCTCAAAAATGCGTTCCAACCTGACCTATTTTTGCTGTCTGCCAGGTTGGGCCAGTCGACTGGGACAGTCGACTGGGCCAAGCGGCCAGTCGACCGACCAGTCGACCGGACGTGCACAAAACTGTGCACGTCGGCCAGTCGACCGGCCAGTCGACTGTACTGAAACAGGTTTGGTCTCGGGTTGTTACCAGTCGACCGACCAGTCGACCGGTAGCTGTCAACGGTCAAAAATAGCCGTTGGACGGTCGACCGGCCAGTCGACCGACCGCCTGTCAGGCTGACACGTCAGCCTAACGGCTAGTTTTGTATAGGGGCTATATAAACCCCATTGTTTGGAGTTTTTGGTTAAGATTTTTTGTGCTAGTTTTTCCAGATCTTTTTCATTGTTTTAAAAGTGTTTTCAAAAGAGTTTAAGTGCTAAAAGTGATTCATCTTTATTTGTTTTGTGTTTTTGAAAAATCAAAGAAAATAGGATTTGGGATATTTGTGTTGATTTTCATTCTATATCTTTTGGCAAGAATTTTCCCAAGTATTTTTCTTTGTTGCTTGTTTCCAAAACACTTAGTTTCCACTTGAGCTATATCTTCTATCCTAAGTTATTAGGATCTTTGTTTTGTGTGGAAAAAGAAAAGAGAAAAAGAAAGAGAAGTGTTTGAGGTTGTTGTTGTAAACCTCTTTATTGTAAAACACCCTTGTTATTTGTGAATCCCTCTTAGGTAGAGGTGATCGGGTGATTGAGTTTGTTGTGAGCCTCTTCGGTAGAGGTTGTGGGTTTGTTGTATTTCGGCTACGGGCCGTATACCTCTTCGGTAGAGGTGTGGATTGTGGTTGTATAGCCTCGGTGGCTTTGTAAGGTTGAGAGAGGAGTTTGGTACTCCTATAGTGGATTGGGAAATCCTACACGGTGGTGTAGGCGGGGATGTAGAGCTAGGGGCTCGAACCTCGAAACACATCTTGGTCTTTGCGTTTGATCCAATTTCTCTCAACTCTACTCTTTTTACATTTGTGCAAGCATCATCCATTCATATCATCATATATACTTGCTTGTGTTTTGAGCATTGTTTCATATTGCCTTGCATATATTTCTATTGCAATTCATCTATACTTGCTTGGCTTAATTGTGTGCATTGTATTGCTATATCCTTGATTGCTTGGATTGCTTGTGTGTGTGTGCCTAACTTATACTCATCCAACAAGAGCTTCACATAGCACCTCAACCCATTTTAAGGGGAATCAAGAGGAGTTAGTTCAGAGCCTCGCAAGGGGAATTCGGCTACACTTGTTGAATTGTATTAGTTTGTCCAACACTTGCATTAGCTTCCGCTTTTAGAGCATTAGAGTTTGCATTTAGCCTTAGATTAGCATTTACACCTATTCACCCCCCCTCTAGGTGTACTTTCAATTGGTATCAGAGCTAGTGCTCCTGATATTAGGCTTAACATCCTAGGAGTGATCCATTTGCTTGCTAATCTCTTGTTTGCATAATACTTGTTTGCATACATTTAGTTTATCATGGACTTCATGACCCCACCTATGTATGATGCTTCCAACATTCTTGTTTGGAAGACTAGAATGTCCATTTACCTTCAAACCCTAGGTTTACATACTTTCCTTGCGGCTACCAAGAAATGCTATCTTGGTAACCTCATTCATATAGGGGCCAATGCACAAGCCCTAGAGGCCATTAGAAGCACTTTACCTAAAGACTATCTTTTATGTGTTTCTAATCTTGATTCCGCTTTTGCAGTATGGAACAAGTTGACAACAACCACCACCTCCAAGCTTCAAGTCCAAATCCAACAAGAAGAGGAATCTAGTGGAGAATCCGAATCACAACAATGCTACATGGTCCAAGGGAATGACTCCCTTGAGGTACAATCGGAAACTCAACTAGATAGTAATGATTGTGCTAGTTCTTCAAATGATTTTGTTGATCCCCATGCTTTAAATGAAGAACTATTTATTGTTTGTGAAAAACTAATAGAAAAATATAACTTGTTGAAAAAGAAGAGTCTAGGCATTAATAATGAAAATAAAAATTTGATTGCTAGACTTGATGTTGTTTTGCAAGAGAAGGATGAGATTGCTAATGAAAGGGACTCATTAAAATCTCAACTTAATCTTGCTTTAAATGAAAATAAAATTTTGAAAAATAAAAATGATTGTGAAGATGTTTTGAAGAAAAATGATTCTTTAACTTCAAAACTTGATTTTGTTTTAAAAAGTAACCATTCTTTGAAAAATGAAATTGAATTTATTTCAAAAGAATTAGAAATTTGTTTAAAGAAAAATATTGTTTTGAAAAATAATATGGATGCACATGTTTGCCATGCTAGGGTAGTTTCACCTAGAACACCTATTGCATGCCACACTTCTTCTTTGATTAACAATGATATATCCATGCTTAAGAAGAAGGTTGATTGTTTGGGCTCCACTATGAGCCAATGTGCCATGAACCACACTCGCTTGGAAACCTTGGTTCGTATGAAACAAGTTCCAACTTTTATGCATGCACACCCTCCACGGCATACACATGCTCCTCACGGACACACTTCTCACATGTTTGCTCATGTGTACACATGTACACATTGTGGTCGTAATGGCCACCTTGCTAAATTTTGCTTTGATAGATTAAATAATGTAAATTTAGCAAATAAGTTTGTTTGGGTTAGAGAAGGGACTAACCCCCATGGACCCAAGAAGGTATGGGTACCAAAGACCACCCCTCCAATTTTTGATGTAGGTGTGGGGTCTCACATGACGTGAGAGTGTTGACACCTTGGAGTGGATGCGTTCCGGACTTAAAGGAAATCATATGGATGCATCACTTTCAAGGGAAGAGTTGGTGGGAGGACCACCTTATTTTGGAGAATTAGAGAAGTGCCCTCATCGGTTTTGGTATAAATCTCTAACTCTCATATTATTTGTTTACATGCTTTTATGATTCATTATTTATAGCATGTCTCATTTGTTTAAGCATATTTTTGATGTCTTTGGATTAGTGTGTAAATTCCATGATTATTAGATCCATGACATACATGTATAGTATTTGAGACACATATGCTCACTTGAATTCATATTTAGTGTTCTCACCGTTTGTTTAACTATAATGTACATCATGAATCTAATACATGTGAATTTACATAGTAATCATGTTTTAGTTTTATCATGATGTTCTTTTATGATTGTTTTAATGTTTCATGTGGTGATAACATGTTTAAATGTAGATTTTATCAAAACTTGCATTATACTTGTACAAATAGTGAACTACAATTGTTTCTTATATGCTTGTTCTTCATGCTCACTTGTATTCACTATATGCACACGTATGAGCTAAGTTTTGATGATTCGTTCATTTGCACTTGTTATGTCCATTTGCATGTTTATGTATTTTAGAATTCAAATAAAATAATTTTTGATGAATCTTATATGTGTTTTATTTAAAAATATGGTATTCATGTTTGTTTTAATACTTCATGACTTGATTACATGTTTAGATGTTAGTTTTCATTAAGACTAGTTGTATACTTGTACATATAATGGGAAACAAATTAATCTTTATATATGTTTGAGCTTGAATGCATATTTGTACCCATTAGATGTGCTAGTATAGTCTAGTTTTGATGATCCATACATTTTAGACTTGTATTCATATTTTTGGATTTATAAGAGTTTTTATTTCATGTATATGTTTATTTTGCCAAAACATTAAGATATACATGTATACCTCTTGAGTCATTTGCCTTCAATCCAAAATCTATTTATGGACTCAATTGTGTTTAGGGATATGTATGTATACTTAGTGTAGTGACAATTCATACATATACCTTGAAATGAAATTGATTTTGGATGAAAATTTAGTTTTTCATGTTTCATGTATTATAAGTTTAACCTCATGTATATGTCTTTCTAGTTCAAACTAATCTTATACATATACATCCTTTTTGAGCCACGTGCCTTCATGCATATACTTTAGTGGACTCGTTGAGTTTTGGATATGTATGTATATTTTAGTTTGCATCAGACATACATATGCCATTGAAGATTAAACTAGTTAGTTTTATGATTTTCTAATTTTGATGTTTAAAGGAATAATTGAGTTTAATGAAATATTTTTCATGATTATGATTTTCACATTTTATTTGTACACTCATATCTATTACTCATGTTTTGTTTCTCATGAGTTGTGCTTAATTGATTAGAGTAATAATTATTATGTGATTTTCATTTCTATGAAAAATAATCTTGTTTTATTCCTTGCTTGAAGGATTTCATACTAGTTTAAAAACTTTTCATTTTAACTAGTTCGGATTCTTCTTTGTGATATGAGATATACCATACTTATTATTGTTAATTCAATTGGTATCATTGAACTCTTTCAATTGGTATCAATTTGATTTCTTTATGTATACTCATATTTGTTGATTTGTGTATGTATGCTTACAACTTGGTATCATCTATTAGTGATTGGTACTCATTTTATCTTCATACACATTTACATGTTTTATTTGTGCTATTATATTTCTATATCTTAAGCACAAATATTGTTTATGCTAGTGCTTGTGACTTAATTTTTATTTCAATTGATTTAGTCTTTCAATTGATACCTTAATCAAGCCTAAGCATGTTTTTAGTTAGTATTTCATAAAGGGGGAGAAAATTTGAATTTCTTATTTCAATTGGTATTTGATTTCCACTCCCACACTTTATGACTTTAAAAATTGAATTTGAATGAATTATATTTTCAATTTGGTATCATTGGTATGCTTGCTTATCAATTAGTATCAAAATGTTTTAATATGTTAAAACATGTAACAATCAATAAAAAATTATGATATGTATTTTTGACTCTCTTTTATGATTACATGATTTTGTTTCTATTGGTATCTAGATGCACTTTATTGACATATTTTTAACTGATATCAATGTTTTGATTTTTAACCCTTTATTGATTCTTGGTTTAGAACAAAAAGGGGGAGAAGATTTTGTATTGTTTCGAATGTTTTGATTACCCCTTCTTGATTTTTTTTTGTTTTTAACAAAAAGGGGGAGAAAAATTTGTTTTTATGTTTTTTACCCCTTTGTTGATGATTGACAAAAAGGGGGAGAAGAATTTGTGTTTTGTGTTTTATATATGCATGTCTTCCTTGTGTTTGCATATATGTTTGGTTGTTTGCTTATTTTAATTGGTATCTAGAACATGCTTTATGTTGAATATTCCATTAGTATCTAGAGCACCATGTTTATATGATGCATGAGTTAAGGGGGAGCTTCTTTGAAGCTTAACTTTAATCCATGCATATATAACTCCATGAGTTTTGTCATCATCAAAAAGGGGGAGATTGTTGGCCCAAAGGCCTTCCACTCTAGTTTTGATGATGACTCACTCATGTAGTTATGTTTACTAATAATCTTGTGTTTCTAAGTTTCAGATCATTAGCAGGTTATTAGTTTTGATGATTAGCTTCAACAAGGGTTTTGGAAGCATATCATGGTGATTCCGGTGCCAAAGCTTCAAGATTATACCTTTGCACTTGGAAGATCACGGTTTGGGAGCTAGTCTACTTGAAGATAGAAGATCTACAAGCAAGACTTAGGTATCCTAGTTTAGATAGAGTTTTTAGATCCATTTGTAAAGCTTAGTTTAGTTGATATGCTCAAGTGCACAACACACAAGTTTTATGTTTTGATATTTGGTTTTCATGAATAGTTTGATCAAAACAAGTTTTCATATTCTATATGTATAGTAGATGATTTCTTTCTATACATACATGCGTTAACCTTCAAGATAAACTTATTTTGATATTTCTATTCATGTTTGGAAAATCATGTTTGATAAAAATACATGTTTGGTTTTTGATTGAATCGGTTTTAGATTTCAAGGCTTGACACCCTTCTATATTTATTATCATAACTTTTTATTTTTATATTCAAATAACATGATTTAACTTGTATTTCAAAGTTAACTTTTAGATCTAAATTTCTTATTTAATAAGCATTTCCTGATTCTAATTTTAAAGTTGTCAAATATTTGGTTGAAATCTGTCTTTGTTCTGAAAATAAGTTACAGTCTCTGTTTTGATACCTGTCAGTGTTTTATTGATAACTTTCTCATATAAATTGATATTGATTTGATTTAAGTTGCATTAGAAAGTAGACTTCAATATCTACAACTTCATCCTATATACTTATTTCCAAATTCGAACGTTTTAGACCTCAAAAATGCGTTCCAACTTGACCTATTTTTGCTGTCTGTCAGGTTGGGCCAGTCGACTGGGCCAAGCGGCCAGTCGACCGACCAGTCGACCGGACGTGCACAAAACTGTGCACGTCAGCCAGTCGACCGGCCAGTCGACTGTACTGAAACAGGTTTGGTCTCGGGTTGTTACCAGTCGACCGACCAGTCGACCGGTAGCTGTCAACGGTCAAAAATAGCCGTTGGACGGTCGACCGGCCAGTCGACCGACCGCCTGTCAGGCTGACACGTCAGCCTAACGGCTAGTTTTGTATAGGGGCTATATAAACCCCATTGTTTGGAGTTTTTGGTTAAGATTTTTTGTGCTAGTTTTTCCAGATCTTTTTCATTGTTTTAAAAGTGTTTTCAAAAGAGTTTAAGTGCTAAAAGTGATTCATCTTTATTTGTTTTGTGTTTTTGGAAAATCAAAGAAAATAGGATTTGGGATATTTGTGTTGATTTTCATTCTATATCTTTTGGCAAGAATTTTCCCAAGTATTTTTCTTTGTTGCTTGTTTTCAAAACACTTAGTTTCCACTTGAGCTATATCTTCTATCCTAAGTTATTAGGATCTTTGTTTTGTGTGGAAAAAGAAAAGAGAAAAAGAAAGAGAAGTGTTTGAGGTTGTTGTTGTAAACCTCTTTATTGTAAAACACCCTTGTTATTTGTGAATCCCTCTTAGGTAGAGGTGATCGGGTGATTGAGTTTGTTGTGAGCCTCTTCGGTAGAGGTTGTGGGTTTGTTGTATTTCGGCTACGGGCCGTATACCTCTTCGGTAGAGGTGTGGATTGTGGTTGTATAGCCTCGGTGGCTTTGTAAGGTTGAGAGAGGAGTTTGGTACTCCTATAGTGGATTGGGAAATCCTACACGGTGGTGTAGGCGGGGATGTAGAGCTAGGGGCTCGAACCTCGAAACACATCTTGGTCTTTGCGTTTGATCCAATTTCTCTCAACTCTACTCTTTTTACATTTGTGCAAGCATCATCCATTCATATCATCATATATACTTGCTTGTGTTTTGAGCATTGTTTCATATTGCCTTGCATATATTTCTATTGCAATTCATCTATACTTGCTTGGCTTAATTGTGTGCATTGTATTGCTATATCCTTGATTGCTTGGATTGCTTGTGTGTGTGTGCCTAACTTATACTCATCCAACAAGAGCTTCACATAGCACCTCAACCCATTTTAAGGGGAATCAAGAGGAGTTAGTTCAGAGCCTCGCAAGGGGAATTCGGCTACACTTGTTGAATTGTATTAGTTTGTCCAACACTTGCATTAGCTTCCGCTTTTAGAGCATTAGAGTTTGCATTTAGCCTTAGATTAGCATTTACACCTATTCACCCCCCCTCTAGGTGTACTTTCAGCTCTGGCCTCCCAAGCCGAGAACACAGAGAGAGAGATACAATGAAGAAAAGAGAGGGAAGAGAGGATACAGTACGAGAGAGAGAAGGAAGAGAGAGAGAGAGAGAGGCTGTTGGAGAGAAATTTGAGATGAAAAGAGGGGAAAATGGTTTATAAAAGGAGAGGAAGACGGTGGCTCATGGCGGTGGAGTTTATGGCGGTAGAGGAGACGTCTGGAAGAAAGGAGAAGAGAAAGAAGAAAAAAATAGAAAAAAATATTTTATTATTATTATTTTATTGGGCTAATATTGAACTAGTTCTGAATGGTTCCCAAAAATTCTGTAAAATAAAGAATATTACGCGGAGAAGAAATGTGAAATCGGATTCTAGAAATATTGTCCGGTTTGTAAGTTAAAATCCTAAAAGGTTTCGCTGGCAC
Source organism: Agave tequilana (assembly GCA_038442645.1). Lineage (NCBI taxonomy): Eukaryota > Viridiplantae > Streptophyta > Magnoliopsida > Asparagales > Asparagaceae > Agave > Agave tequilana. The sequence goes on along the minus strand of JAVJIF010008345.1, from coordinate 55,049 downwards.
TAGACGATACCGGTTTGGGCGGATTTTTCATAAATTCAGAAAAATTTCCAAAAATATCAGAACATAGCTAATACGATTCTAGTACAAGGTAAAAGCAGATTTCTAAAATTTTACTCCGTTTGTGAATTAAAAATCATAGAGCCGATTATCGGTATTAGTCGACAACGAGTACGGAGATTTTCCAAAATAATCCAGAAAAAATCCAGAAAATTCTAAAAAATTTAAAATATTAGAAAATAATATTTGAAACTGAAACTGGCTCAATCTGACTAGCAGAAAGGTCAAATCAATTTTGTACGGTGTATCGAGTACTGATACTGTGATACGTACATCAGAGATCAGGGGGTTACACTCTTCACTTGCGTGAATGACACTCCACGCATAATGAACCACTCAGTAATTACTTATAACAATTTAACCTTTATTTTAAAGATATCTCCCACTTTCAAATCATCGTCCGCAGTTCTTATTATAGACAAGTTGAATTCAGACCTTATATTCTCCACACATGTAGAGTAGACCCAATCATCACCCTCCAACTCATCAGGGTGTGGGTCTTTGGGTTCTACATATTTATTGTTGGCATAACCAGCCTCAACCTCTTTATAATCTTCTTCAAGACCTTACGCTGCTACTTACATGATATTCTCATACAGCACATTTTCACTAGCATGGGGATCATCATCATCTTCGGGCTCTACCACCGTGTTAACACCTCCAAATGTTGGCTAATATTTATCTCAAGTGGAGAGAGATTTGTTGAGTCAACGTGTGGCGCTTGAACAGGGGAGAAATGCATTGTGTCCGAATATGATTGAATGTACGCCTCATATCCAAAGTCCATAAATGATGTCTCCATATTGTGACACATCACATCTCCTTGCGCCAAGTTGTTACAACTGTTCAAAAATTGCGGTTGGTTAAACACTTAGTAGAAAGAGTTATATACACTATAATAAAATTCATGAATACTTATGTGTTATAAATCGGTGACATGAAGCCTGTTGATTCATTGTCCAAATCGATTATATATATGAATTGTCCATGATCTTCAGGTTCTCGATGGATCACAGTATCTTTTTTCACGTATAATTCTATACTGTGCTCGAACGAACACAATTCAAGCATAACATGACATTCATCATCATCCGACATCCCTATTGCTTGATAGTTCCTGTGTGATGCTGGCCACTTGCATGTTAAGTGAAGCTGATGCTTACTTGAATTAATTTTAGTTATTCAATGAATTTTCTCTATCAATTCACACCTTGTAAATTATTTTTTAACAACCATGGGTATTACTATTCCATTGACATAACTTCGGTTATTATCCCTATTTATTATTAGTTTACCATTAAACCAACAAAGAAGAGGGACACGATCACTAGACATTGTACCTAATGGATGAAACAAAGAATTATTAATTTGCTCGAGCTTCTAAAATTTGACAATTTTACAAAAAAATATCACAAGAACTAAATAAATAACAATTACAATTTTACAAAAAAATTAACATACAACAATTTAACAATTTTACAAACAAAAATTTAACAGACAATTTTACAAACAATTTTACAAAGAAATAATTTTACACACAATTTACTTTAAATTTACTCAAATTTACTTTTACTTTACTCTAATTACAAATTCTACACAAATCAATCTAACAAATTAATAATTTCTCACAAAAATTAAGAAAAATGGAGAGATGACTGAGAGAGAGAGAGAGAGAGAGGACTGAGAGAGAGGGAGAGAGGAAGAGAGCGAGAGAAAGGACTGGGAAAGAGCGAGAGAGAAAAAGAGGGACGACTGAGAGAAAGGGAGAGAGAGACGACTGCGAGAGGGGGAAGAGAGAAAGGAAGAGAGAGTTACCTGGAGGAGGCGAGGCGACTGTCGGGGTGGCTAGCGGCGGTGGCGAGCGGGAGAGCTAGGGGAGAAGAGAGAGGGCGAGAGTTTAGAGGAGAGAGGGAGTAATTTGGTGAGAGAGAGAGAGAGATGGGACCTCTCTTTTATAGCATTCAGATTATTTTTTTTAATTCCATTCGAAGTCCGGTCTTAACAAATCTGGACTCTGTGAAGTGTCCAATTCATTTAGTTTGCAGAGTGTTGATGGCATGCGAGTCTGGTATTCGTTAAGTGATAGAAATCCGACCTTGAAAAAGCCGGACTTTTGTTAAAGGTTACAAAAAAGTCTGGCCTTGGCAATGCCAGACTTTTAATCAGCTGGATTACTAAGTCTGGCCTTATCAAGACTGGGCTTCTGTGAACCCTTAACACTGCATCACGTTGGCACTCACAGTCGACCTTTGGCCGACGTGGCGCTGACGTGGCATAGGAGAGGTCGGTATTTAGAAATATTTTTAGAGGGAGTTTATTTTTATAATTATTTTTAAAATTAAGCTTAATTCAAAATTTTGTACAAGAAAAAACAGAGAAAGTCTAACTCTCATTTTTTAAAGTAAATGAGACTTGTGATCCAACTCGTCTTTCATTTAATACATCTCTTATTCTTTGAGATATGTGCTGATCACAGTTTCAAAAGAAAAAGTGATTATAGTAACTAGAATCAAAATAAGAGCGGGCTAATAAGGAATATGTGATGAAAAATTTATTAATTCACACTTTTTAGAGTGAATGAGAAGTATGTACATAATCTCCAAAAAACTAAGATTATTTTAGAAATCACTAAAACATCATAAAAAAAATTCGAGCAGTTTATGTTAGAAACAACAATATAGTGACGTGTGCTAATAAAAATTGGTTAACTGACAAAAAAAAGTGAGAGTAGATTATGAAGAGTTTCAGATTCAAATCCGGTTAAATATATTTTCATATTATATAGGAGTCCTCATTTGGCCTTCTCACACTTCCATTTTCTGATAATGGAAAAGTACTAAGTTTTTAAACTAATTAACACATCACTTCATATATTTTGTGTTTATATTTAACTGTTTATTTTAAAACATGATAGCACTTAAGGTCTAAAACTGACACATGTAAATTATAGTGACCATGTTAGCTTTAGACTCTAAATCCTATCAAGGCTTATGTATCTTTTTAATTTACTTATTTATAATGGATAGATTAGACATAGAGTTAAAATAAAATTTTAAAAACTGAATTTCTTACTAATGTAATTTTCAAAAGGGGCATTTTGCTACACCCCTCATGTCAAATCGTAATTAGGAAAAAAAAAACTCAGCTTCATAATTTTGTTCCCTTCAGCCACCTCCTTTTAAAATAAAGATGTGGGTCCACGTATCAAGTGCTGAAACGCTCAACAGCGGCAAAAGATTAAAATGCCCCTAATTAATCATTTCAAAAAAGCGGACCGCTTCGAAAATACCTTATTTTTAAGATTGCGACTATGATCACAGTCCTAAAAAAATGCCTTTCCTCACAAAATGATCGCAGCTTATTTCTGAGGATTGTGATCATGATCGCAGTCCTCATAAAATGCACTATTTATGAGGATTTGTGACTATGATCAGCAGTCCTCACAAAAATATCATATTTCTGAGTTTTTATAAGATTGTGACCATTATCGCAGTTCTCTTTATTAGGACTGCGATCATAATCACAGTATTCACAAAACTGTTTTATATTTGAGTATTTATGAGGACTGCGACCACGATCATAGTTCTCACAAGACACCTTATTTTTGAGTTTTTGTGAGGACTGTGATCATGATCCTCAGCCCTCACAAAATGTCCTATTTCTGAATCAGTTCTCACAGAGAACTGCGATCATAAATTGCAATCCTCATATCAGCATCGTCATCATCATCAGACACCCCGTCCACTGATATCAAATGATCCATAATGCTTTACAGATATAAACACAAATAAAACTCACCGCAAGTACGATCAAAACGAGATCTGCAAAAAAATGTCGATCCCTAAAAAAAAAATTCAGGGGCTCCGCCCCCAACCTCGACTCCAAAAGGGGGCTCCCCGCCCCCTTCTAACCCCCACGGTGATCTGACCGCGCAGATCGACCTGTGAATTACTCTGCGTCGGAGTCAAGGTTGAGGGAAGAACAATGTCTGGGGCAATGGAGAAGGGTAAAATAGAAAATAAAAATATATAAACAAGTGGTGATTGGGAGGAATCGATTTATGCTGATGTGGATGAGGCTATAGAATCAAATTATGACGCTGAGTTTTTTTTAATTATAAAATAAAGCAAAATGACTCTAGTAAAATATTCCTTTTCCAAATGGTCAAGTCTACTAAAATTTTGAAAATTGTAAGTACGAAGTTAGATAGATAATATCGAAAGAATTGACAGGAATATTTTTTTTTTGGGTAATACAAGAAAACCCACGTACATTTCTCTTTCTTTTTTGTTCTTTATAAGATGCATTTGTTTCCTCTATAAGATTCTTTTTCTTTTCTTTTTCCTCCTGTTTCTTCCTTTTTTGGTATATGCTTGAGTTATTCTTTACATGATACACTGTGTGAGTCGGAATACAGTGATTCATATTAGAAATTAAATCTGTTTTTTTTTTTCTAATATTTATGCAAAATATAAAATTTTTTTGAACAAGATTTTTTTTTTTTTTTTTGGTGCTGAGAGAACTTTTAACAAAATATTTGAGAATTTATTTTTCTCAAGATACAATTTATTTTTCTCTATATTATATTGCGTGTGCCTCCTGCTCAGACATCTTGGTTCCACTCCTATTGATTAATTGGCATCTCCACTCTGCAATCTTGGCTACAACTAGACTTGCTAGCAATAATTTCTCCAGTTCAAATTGTAATCTTGTGTATATCAACTCCTTAAATGGGAAAAATAAATGATCACATGGCCATCTGGTCCACAAGCAAATGATTCAGCTCTCGGACAGGTGCAAATTGGCTGCATGGATTGAGATTGCCATCAGTATTCTCCATTTTAGGTTGTAGTTTTAAGCATATATCTTCTTGAAAGGACAAAATAAATGTCCATGTGGCATCTATATAAAAACAGTTCATAATGCATGATTGAAACTTTGGTCTAAATAGACAGCAGAAATGACAGTCAGAAACATAATTGTTCTTGTTTCACTTCAGACAGTACGAGGTGAGAACTGTAAGAGTTTTTCCAACAAACTGCCTTCTGCTAAAAACAGTGTAAATTGCATGATACATGAGCAGGAGTCAAACCATCATCTCTTGTTGCAGCTACAGCAGTGTGTTTGTTCATCTCCTCTCTTGAATTCACCAGCATGGCCCTGCTTCTTGATTTCCTCGTACGTGCCCGCGAGAGCGTCGAACAAGAAGCCAGCGCCGAGGCCAGCAGCCAAATCAATGGTGTAGTGGCCCCTCGTCGCGAGCAATCTCAACGACTGAAGAACATTAAGGGCGTCGAACGCCCACGCCATCTTGTACCTCCCCGTCCTCCTCATGTCCAGCGACGCAATTACCGATCCGCCAACGTGGCCTGAGAAGAAGAGGAAGAAGGATACGTTGCCAACTGGGAAGTCCACACCAGATCCCAAGAAACCCTGAGAGCAAAGTTAAATCAATTGATTTGGACTACTACTACATTGTGTTGTATATTGACATGGGCACAAGTTGTGTGCTTGACTACCTGAGGCAGCGGCAGCTGGGTTGAGTAACCAAGAATCCCTCTGCAAGTGAACATGAAGAGGGCAGCTATTGTGGATCTTGGCCTCCCTTCGACAAGCAAGGTCCAGAATATGTACACCATTTGCATTCCAACAAACACCTGAAATGATCAATTCATGCAGAGATGTCAACCATTCGTGTACATTCAATAGATTGTGGTTTAGATATGGGCACAACAGCTGCCCGATAGCCCAATAAGGATCCTACTCGGCTACTCGGGTTTGGATCCTTAAAATCATATATGCATCTCTATGGGTAAGAAAAGAAGATATCAAACCCAATAATTTGAAGAGTTTTATGGTTCAGTTCATTAGTTAAAGTCATCTCTTTTCTTTCTAGAAATGATTTATATTAAGAACACTTTGACATTTTTAAATATATCTAATTTTATCAGAAAACAAAAAACAAAAAAAAAACACATATCAGCAATAAAATCTTGTCATTTTTATTTAATTCTATTAAAAATCGCCATATCTGCGAAGAAATATTAGATTCGTAATAATCAGAAACAAAATGTCAATCTACTTAGCTGTTGTGTTTAGATCCCAAGTGGATCCACATATTTATTGTTAATCTTTGTCTTGCTATCTCTAAGATTGACACGTTGATCTGATATTAATATCAATGGTTTTGGATCTTGATCTGGATCCTATAAACTAAAACTGAATCCACAATTCTTGTAGGACTTATAACTTGAGTTTAACTTGTTTCAAACCTATCTAAGTGCGTGGCAGATCTATCTAGTGCCGACGTGTACATTAGTTAATCATTTCTTATCAAAAAGCTCCAAGTTGTTAGGATTCTTATGACTTGGTCTCACCCAAGGTGGAAAATGCCCATGAAAAGTCTTCAATGCAAAGACTTACATGCATAAAAGGCATGGCAAATAGTCAATTTTTCCAACTATAAACGTGACTTCACATGAATCACATCTACGTGTTTTGTGGAATTGACAAGAAAAGCCTCAAGCATATATACATAAGGATAAAGGTTAGTTTGTTAAATTCTAAATAAAAAGTGAAGGAAAATTTTTTGGCTGATTACAGGAATATCTAAGAATATATGTGGAAATCTTATCCATGAAATGAGAATCAGATTATGCTTCCTCAAAGAAAAAAATAATTAAAATTTGCATATGAAGAGTTATAATGGGTGTTTTCGTTTAAAAAGGGTGCCAAAACGAGAGCAACCCACTTTTCCTTCTTACTTAGTTTTTGGGAGAATAGGTTATAGTTTGGTGCAAGCGAGGATTTTAAACCATGACATGTTTTTACTTACGTACTGCGGAAAAAAAAAACTTTACTATTATGGTACAGTGACACACTTTTGAGAGATGCTACTTAAATTGTAAATTCATACCTTAAATCTTTTATTAAAAAAGCTAGCATGTCTCAAAGCTTTCAAGCTATGAATCCACATGATGTAACATGCTATATATTAAGAAGACAAAAACTAAAATAATGCCATTCATATTTTGACAAGAAAATTTAAAATGCATGTGCAAGATATTTCTTTTTGTCCATTCTAAATTTGTAGATCAAGAAGATCAACAACATGAACAAGACTCCCATCTTTAGACTTCCGCAAGAGACAAGTAAGTTCAAAGCAACCAAATCATACTGATACATGAATGCTAGCTCATGTTGTTTTCAGACAGAAACATGCTTACAGTGTTGAAGGCAGCGAGGACTGAGTTGAGAGCAGGCCTTGCAGAGATGACGCCGTGGATGTATCCGGTGAGGACGAACCCCACGTCGAGTGGCTGAGTCTCTGGAGGCACCATCTGCAGGGTGTACTCCACTCCCATGAAGAAGAGCAGGGATAGGATCAGCGCGGAAGGAAGCGGGTGGCGTCTCGCTATGCGCACCACATCCTCCGCTGACAACCGCGCAACGTAGGCTCCCTCGAGAGGCACAAGTGAAAAAATGGTCACTGATGTTCTCTTCTTCTTGCTAGCCATGGGGGTCGAGTTGTTGTTCCTCGTGCTGAAGCAACTGCCATTAACATTCTCATTTGTTACCTTGGTATTGTTGATGCTCTTCTTTTTGAGGTGAAGAGTATGGGTGATGCTCCTCCCAGCACTATTTTCCATCTGCATTACTTGTTTCTTTGGCTACTGCCTTGGCTGTGCTTCAAATTCAAAATATATATCAATCCTTGCAAGCAAAGAGGAAGTGGTGGGTGGTAACTGGTGAGAACGTGCAGCAAAGGACGTAGAAATTTGTCTCTCCCCCATGTTTCTTGTGATAAAACGAGTCTCTTTCTTGATTGACTGTAAGACTGTGACAAAGATAAAATAATCAATTGATCTCATCCACCATCAGTTGTATAGGTCCCTTCATTGATTCCAATTTAATGATGTGTGCTCGGCAAAAGAAATCTGACAGCTCTGATGACCAACGATCTCTTTCCCCACACTTCACCTAATATTTTGGCTGATTTAAGACAGTTGCCCAGAGAATAAAAGTAAATAAATAAAATAATTTCAGTAACACCAAATCGGCATCAGGACTGTAATTGAAGCACAAATCACAAACATTATTATCAGAGGGTTGACAAGAACATTGGATATTTTAGAGTTGGGCTCTGTTGGATCCGTTTGAAAAACAGTAACTAGATGAAGATGTCCTTTTGGAAGTGTCAGGTGAGACATATTGCTTCCAAATATTCATCGGCAACAGGAATTGGAGTCTGGCTGGAGTTGCATTCATTAGGAACTGAACCCTAGGGATTCGAACTGGGCCGGGCCAGGCTACCTACCCGCACGGGCCCGGGTCACCCGGGCCTAGTCCCAGCCCAGCCCGGGCAAGCGCAGGCTTGGCCTGGTCCTTGACCCGCCGGACCCGCACCGGGCCAGGCCAAACCCGGCCCGTTTCGCATCCCACCAATATGAAACATAAGTATGGTTTACATTCTAATGAATGTGAGATATATCCAGGTCCAGCCATAGCCTGAACCAACCTGTCACATAATTACATTGGCAACAAGATTTGTCTAATTGAATGGTTGCCAAGCTGTTTAAACTACCATGTTAGATCATGTGTATGCTCGTCACAATACTATACAATCAGGCATTGTGATGGCCCTCACGAAAGAAATGAGCTCTTGGGTGAAGGGAAAGAATCAACAAAGTGTTACCTAAAAATTTATTGTAGAAAAAACATAAGAGAAAACTGATCCATGCCACCCCATAGGAGTCCATATTTTCTAAACTATCTGCACTGCTCACCACGACCCATTTCACATTTTATTGGGAGCATAACGTAGCACGCATGCCCCCTGCAGTATATATGTAGCATTTGCCAAACAGGGAATCATTCCTCTGTTTCAGTATCATCCAAAAACCACAAACATGAAAGATCATAAAACTTGTGGATACCCAAGTCTGCTTTCCTCTCTTTGTAGGAAGAGAAGTGGGAAGAAAAGAGGTTGTTGGACGTTTTCTAACCCCAACACAATTCGGTGCCGGGTTGCTACCATCAAGCATACTACCTCACACACAACTCGCTTGGAGGGTATCACCTCACACAAAGTGAGGAAGAAAGATTTTCTTTTGCTTTCGTAGACCTTTTGTTAAGGTTTTTACTTTCCTTCACTTGTTTGCTTTGCAAATGCAGTACAGTCTTTCCATATAGGATTTAGTACCAAGAGTTGCAAGTCATTTTAAATTGCCTTGGTAAAGGTGAGTTACCAACTTCTTTAACTTAAACTACAATGAGGAGAAGGAGAGCTTTAGGATTCATGCACTTAGTTCACAAATCCAACAAACTACCTTCTTAAACCTGATGCGTACTCAGGCCAAGCTTACCGAGTTGCTACCAACACACATACCACCACATACAAAAGAAAAATTCGTACGGGGGCTATCACCTCACACAAAGTGCGAAAGAATTTTATTTTATTTTTTGCTTTGTAAACCTTTTGTTATAAAGGTTTTACTTTTCTTCACTTTTTTGCTTTCCAAATGTACATAGTCTTCCATATAGGATTTAGTACAAAGAGTTGTAAGACATATTAAGTTGTGATGGTAAAGACAAGATGCGTTATCAACTTCCATAACTTAAGACATAACGTGGGAGTTTGAGAGCTTTAAATTTCATGCATTTAGTTCACAAATCCAACAAATTTTCTTCCTTAAACTGAAGTGTACTCAGGCCAAGCTTATCGGGTTGCTACCATCACACATGCCATCACACACTGTCACGCCCCGCTTCCCAAAATACGTGGAAACGGAGTCGCGACGAAGGTCGGCGACGTATATATGCGAGGAAAATACCTCACGCATATACGCTAAGCCTAAATTAACCTGAACAAGCTATAAATCAGAACTATAATAATCATCGATCACTGCAATAATACATATAAGACTACACATGATAACAGATGAATAACGGAAAGAAAATGGCAGCTGAATGCGGTAAAGGGAGAATCATGAAAGTAACAGGAATATAAGAAGGATGAGAATACCAGAATCAGAGAGAGACTCAAGCTCCTCGCAATATGTATAGTCTCATCGAACACCTGCACAACATAAACAAACCGTCCAATATCTGGACGTGCAAATCCAGGGTCGTCAGAACGCGACCTGGTGAGTGTGTGTGTAAAGAGAAAAGCTCGTGCAAATAAACAGTGCATAAATAATAATAACAGATAACTGAAAGCACTAAATAACATGATAAACACTGAATAACAACATGTATGTAGAACAAGGTAACTAACATAACTGTAAACAATAACTGACGTTATGGTGTGTAACTTAGCATGTCTCTAGTTTGATATACAATCCGGTCATGGTTATAGTTATATGTCTATCACAGTGATATAAATATACAGTCAGGTGATTAATGTCAGTCACAATACATTATAACAGTTTATTATCATTTATTATGTCAGCGAACACCAATTGCCGCCTGTAATAGACGCATCCCATACTACGCCTACTACATGTGTCAATCAGCGTCCTAAGTTATTGAAACTGATTGGTTGGAGACATTATCCATGTTTTAGGTGGGTCCCGTACATACCCGGGACCACGGCCTCAGTTTCCTGGCGCTGAACCAGGCCGTACCGCTAGGTACTCAGTAACAGTAACAGTAACAGTAATCTCACTGTGAAAACAGTGGAACAGTAACAGTACAGATGGGATGTCAGTCATCCCCCAGGAACCCTGCAGTGGAACCCTCAGTCGGCTGCGCAACCTGTATCCTAGGTCCACCCAAAATACAGACGCTGTCTTCTCCATCAATTTCCCCAATCCCAGTGTAAGTTGTCCATTTACATTATTATTCATTCAATTCAGTTAAATCAGTCAATGTCAATATTATCTAGAATACTGGGACGATACGGTAACAGTAACAATAACAGTACAGTAACAGTCAATCAGTGATCGTATACTCGGTAAACAATATCAGTAACAGTGAACAGTAACAATAACTGTGTATACGATGAACAATAGGACTGTACCGTGGTTACGGTCAAACAATCATTTCCCAGTAACTTCCAATAATCTGAATACTAGGTTATCAGTCAGGTGCCAGGCATGACCAGTTAAGTTCAGTGCACCAATATCCAACTAAACTCTCACCTGTGTTATCATCAAAAGATAATCAAATCTACTGATAACTGATAACTGCTATCTGGTAACTCCGAAGTACAGCATCACTGATATCAAATAGATCACTATCACCGTAACTCATCTCTACGAATCAAAGTAATCAATAACCATATCAATAACTGAATAAGTCATCACCAATAAATGAATATCAAGTCTGGAAGGTACTCTACTTGAAATATATCATCTCATCTTAATGCAGATCGGGCTTAATCATAAAGAATGTAAATCCAATATCATCTATAATACAAGTTCAGTCCAACTCTGAATAAGTCCATGTACCAATCCAATCGTCATAATCTTTTAGTAAGGTAAGATCACATCCAATATGTCCTCGATCAACTACAATATAGAATAGGTACCACTGATACTTAATATCAACGACATATCATCTAATGAATCTCAAATGCCAACAACGTCAATCTCATCTTAATACAGATCAGGCCCCAATATAAAGAATATAAATTCTGGATAACCTCTAACTCAAGATCAATCTAAATCACAATCCAACTGATAAAGTCATATCTAATTATTGATCATCATTCAATGTAAATAACATAAGTCCCAGATCAATCCAAACTCCAACTAAGTCCATATACTGATCCAAAAGCCAAGTATCAATTCATGTCAAGCAATCTAACACAGTGAACCGCCGTTTCAATATATCAATAGTCAATGTTCAGTCCTCTCACTCTAACAATCCACTCTGATTCCCAAGTCTTCACAAATTCACATTTCTATTGTGGTCAAACATCAGATCCCAACACTTGGCAACATATCCGATACATGCATCTAAGATCTATTAAGTCAAGTCATTACCACCAATATCTACTTCTTGAAGTCACATACATCCATCTATATCCATAGCACAACTCATGGGTGAAGTCCACAATCCATAAGGGAACCATACACAGCTGACAGACCTATATTAGTCGACTAGGGTAAGGGGTTAGTCGACTACAAGAAGAATTAGTCGACTAATCATGGAAACCAAGTCGACTATACCAAGACCAAGTCGACTACCAGATAAGCCAAGTAAACTACCAGATAAGCAGAAAGTTATACAGCTCCAGAAATCTAAGTTAGTCGACTTGAGGGTAGGGTGTAGTCGACTACCATCCACTATTAGTCAACTAATAAATATACAAGTCGACCAGCAGAGGGATACAGAGAGTTCAACATATTCTGGGAGCTAAATTAGTCGACTAGAGGAAAACTGTTAGTCGACTAACAGAGCTATTAGTCGACTAATAACGGGTATTAGTCGACTAATCCGGCTCTGTCAGCCACAGACAGATCTGAGATACATCAGTCCTCTTCCCATCTTCTCTCCAATACACATAAGGGCTCCATCATGTAAAGTCTACACAACTAATCTAGATACTCATAGGATAAACATGAGGGTTCTAACATCATATATACATGCATCATTTATTCTAAACATTCAACATAAAAACTAAAGAGATGTCGATCCGCATCCAAGCCTAGCAATCTCCACACATAAACATATACGCATCTAATGATTTATCATATATACAAACACATCTACCATTACTTACTGAATAAAGAGAGAGGGAGAGAGAGAAACACTCACATTGGGGACGAACGGCCTGTTGGAGGTACGATGCGCGCCAGGGACTCGGCTGATCGTGCACGGAGATGCTGCAGCTGCCCTGCTGCTGTCATGGGCGAAAGGAGGAGGAACTCCAGGCTGCTCGCTGCTGGACCGCGCACCGGAGGAAGTCGCCGTGTGCGCGCTGGTCCGCTGGTGCTGTTGCGTCAATGGATTGCGTGGCCTGGATGGTTGGGCGCTGCAACAGGGGGAAGAGATTCGCTGTTGGCCTGCTGTTGTGACCTGGACTGCTTCCATGGGTGCTCACCTTGCTGTAGATGTGCGCCATGGCCTGGAGATGGGGCATCTGGTTGTGACGCTGCAATGGATGGCCGGGGTTGCTGGTCTGGATGCTCCCACGGGGCTGCCGAGCGCCTGGAGTGCTGCTGCCATGTGCCGTCCTGCTGGAGGGAGATGACTGTGGTGGAACTCGGCTGGATGGTGATGGCCGGCTGCAAGGAGGGAGAGGAGAAGAGGGGATCTCGGGGTTTTGTTGGAGGTGCGCAGGGAGGAGGGAGTGCGGCCTGGAGAGATCCTGGTGAAGTTTGTGCGGCTGTGAGGGAGAGATGGATTAGGGAATAGGTTTAGGATTTGGTGGAGATTTAGGGGGGTTAGTTTAGATTAGGATCTGATCTTGTAGTTAGGATTTGGGAGATTATTTAGGAATGGGTTATTGGGTTTGTGGGTAGCGGTTATGCTAACAGGTAGAGGCTTGAGTCCAATAAGATAATGGGTGTTGGGTTTGAGGGTACTAGATTAGGATCCAATTAGGTTAAGTGTTGGGTCTTGGTTTGAATTTAGATAATGGATGTAAAAGAGGATAACGGATCATGGGCCATGGAATCTAAACGGTAATTGGAAAATAGGGTGAGAGGCTAGACAAGGATACAAGGGATTAAGGCATAAATAGGAATCAAGGGTAAGGGAAATATAACACTACAAAATAATGACCTAACATTAGTAGTAACAATACTTAACTAAAATAATAATATTAATAATACTAATACATTACATGACCAGTCTAATAATAATAAATAACAGCAACAACATAGATATTACTAACAACGAGTAATATTATATCACATGAAAATAAATACATGTACATATTTAAAATATCAGTATATTTTATCCAAATACTGTACTTTAAAATAGGGATATTACACACACACACACACAAAATCACTTGAAGGCTATCACCTCACACGAAGTGAGGAAGAATGTTTATTTATTTATTTATTTATTTTTATTATTTTCTTTTGCTTTTGTAAACATTTTGTTATAATGGTTTCTGCTTTCCTTCACTTGTTTGCTTTACAAATGTAGTCTTTCATATAAGATTTAGTACAAAGAGTTACAAGACTTTTAAAATTGCATTGATAAATACAAGATGACTTACCAAGAATCATGACTTAGATCATAACGAGGGAGTAGAAGAGCTTTAGACTTCATGTACTTAGTTCACAAATCCAACAAATTACATTCTTGAACCTGTTGTTTCTCATCTTTTGAAGGCATTGCTAGAAACGCTCCATGAAAATGTTGACAATGTGGTCAAAGCTATGAAAATACTCGAATGCAATTGAATTTTTTTACTTGGTATGGTCTCTGAGAAAATGGAAACTAGTGTCAATGTGTTTGATGCAGACAACAGAACGAAAACATGGTATATCTGTCATTATTGGAGAAGATGCGCTAACTCGATCCAGTAGTTTTAGTAGTATTAGGATTACTAGTTTCTATTTTTTAGTTTTTAGTTTAGTAATCAGAATTGTAATAGGATTTTTGATTTTTTTTTTATGTAGATTTTCTTTTTATGTATTTTTCACTTTCTTTTGGACTTTTGATTTCTTTTAGAAATTTGATTATGTAATCCAAATAGAAGTAAAAGAATACATTGTATTCACTTTTTCAATGAACAATGAAATCAAAATTTGCTATTCTCTTTGTGAGTTTGCTATGTATCATGAATTCTCTTTCTAGTAGAGGTGGGATGTTTTATTTGACCACGATTAGTGGTGGGATGCCCTAATTAGTTTATCGATTACTATAATTCTATTTTTTTCCTCTCTCAATCTCTCCACAACAAATTTCTCTCTTCTCTTTAAAAGTGTTGCCGAATTCCTTTTTCTCATCACGTTTATTGTCGACCTCGACTCCCATTGTTACTCTCTTTCTCACCGCTACAGTCGAGGCCATCCAAGCCTTCTCCACTCCACCAAAATCAGGTAGAAAACAGATTCGCGAGAGCAAAATTCTGCACTAGCAAGTTTTTTTATTCGGGTCATATCTTACTTATCCGAAGTTCAAATTGCGCACCGCTTGAAGCGTTAAATTCGTGACAGAAAGAGCTACAATACTGAAGAATCTCAGAGCATGAAAACAGAAAAATCATATTTTTATTTCACAAGTAATTCAAGAGGTATAATTTCAATCCATAAATCGTTTATTTACAAGTCAGATATATATCTCTAACTTATTATCAATCTTAATCTATTGTCCCTTTTAAATCGCGAGTTATGTGAATATAAATTGTCCTGTAATTCCAGTAGTTTTTTTTATTGATCATTGAATCTGATAACCTGCATAACATTAAGCATAAAGTTAGTAGCTTGATTTTGAAATAGATCAGACAACTGCATGCTAAAAAAACATCATTGAGCTTAATTGTTTTAATCTTTTCCTATCGATGATCTTTCTTATTGGTGAAACATTTATTTAAGCTATTTTATCTATTGCTTCCGCCCACGTACACGTTTCACATCAACTTGGTATAAGAGCACAGTTAGGTAGGATTTACGTATAGTCATGTTTATTTGCTTTCTTATATCTAGTTGAACTTTATTCAAAACCCAAAAAAATTAGTGTAAATTAGAAAACCTTGAAAGGTAAGTTTTTTTCCTGAAATTTCGTATAATCAACCAAGGAAGGGTGTTCAATGTGATTCTTTAATTAAAGAATGCAAAGTGCGAAAAATCTCCCACATGAGTTACGTCGACTTGGCCAATTGGACTGGTAAAATTGGAGTTTGACTGACCCGATAATTAAAAAAATAAATTTTCAAAAATCAAACAAACAAAAATCTCAAAATTCAAACAAATAAAAATTTCAAAATTCAAAAGCTAAAAATAATTAGTTAGCTATGCTTTTCATATTGCATTTAGCATTCATACATTGCATACAAACTTCAATGAATTTTCAACCCACCCTATCTGACATTATGGTTAAATTTGATTTTCTAACTCAAAAAGCTAATGTCTTTCGTTTAGATGCAAAATGATTAAAAGAGAATGTCAACAGGGTAGTGACCTAATTAGATACTCATAACCAGAATTCGAAAAGCGGTACCACTTTTATGATCTCCATAGTTAGAAAAGTTGTAGACAAACCTGATAGCACTATTCCTCTAATATTCGCTCCCATAGTGAAAAAGTTTAGTGATGTCCCAAAAGAGTTTCAAGACAAACCACCACCAATATGTGATAACTAACCTGAGATTTAATCTAATTCTGAAGAGTTTACATATTACTCAGACATAGATTCTGATGAAAACTTAGATGATGACTTTGCCGAATTTCAAGTCAATGAAGCACTAGATGATAACATCGTAGAGTTTGTTAACTTGATTCCCCCAAAGTCATCCAAGTGATTACAAAACTTATTGACATCTTTCCTAAAAATATTACACACAATGATATAAATCAAACACGTTCAAGTCACTTGTCCATAGTTAGCACTGTCTTGTCACAAAAAAGATATAAGAACTGTAAAGTCATTGTGAATAATGGAAGCTGCTCCAATGCAGTATTCTTTGAAGTATTCGAAAATGATAGATTAAAGTCATTACCCCACTCTCACCAGTTTAAGGTACCATGGTACAAGTTCACAACTATAGAAGTTTCACAGTCATGTCTAGTTCCGATCGATTTTTATCCCTTAGGGCGTGTTTGGTAACTTGCAAAATGTTTACAAAATGCAAAAACTTTTGCAACTTTACATTTTACACTTGTTTGGTTTCGTTTGCAAAATGCAAAATGCAAAAAACTTTTGTAACTCTTCTTTTCCCACTTGCAGTTGCTACAGTTAAATTTGTGGTCATGTAAATCTCACTTTTACACTCATATTTTCCCACTTGCAGTCGCTACAGTTAATTTTGTGGTCATGTAACTCTCACTTGTACTACACTTACAGTTCAAAACAGTTACTGGATAATCAATATATAATTTAATATTATTAAATCTTAATATTTTAAATAGTGTTCAATTTCTTATTTAATTATTTAATTATTTTATATTTTTAATCTTTAATTTTTTTATTGTTTTTAATATTGTTTTTAATATTTAATATTTACTATTTTAATTTAATATTTTTATTTAATATTTTATTTAATACTTTATTATTTTATTAATACTTATTCCATTTTTTATTATTTTATTTAGAGTTAATATTTTATTAATATAACAATATTATACTTTACTATATATTTAATTATTTATTTTTTAATATATAATTAAATATTATTAAATATTTAATATTTTAATAGTGTTCAATTTCTTATTTAATTATTTAATTATTTTATATTTTTAATCTTTAACTTTTTTATTGTTTTAATATTTAATATTTAACTAATTTAATTTAATATTTTATCATTTTATTAATACTTATTTCATTTTTTATTATTTTATTTAGAGTTAATATTTTATTAATATAATAGTATTATAGTTTAATATAAAATTACTATATATTTAATTATTTATTTTTTAATATAAAAAATTATTTTATTATTAAAAGAATATTTTATTATTATATTAATATTTTATTATGTTAATATTGTAATAATAATTCAGTATAATAATACTATAATGATAATTTATTATTAAATTATAATTATATTTTACTTTATTAATTTTTTATTTCTATAATATTACAATAATATTATAATAAAATTTATATTATAATAATTTTCAAGTATTTTTAATATTATAATATTATAACTATATTTTATTATTGTTGTAACATTTTTTAATATTTATATTTTATTAGTATTCTTAAAATTTTATTAACGTTCTTTAGATTTTTTAAAATTTTATATTATTTATTTAGTTAATATTTTAGTAATATTTTACTATTTATACTAATATTTTATTAATATTATTGTTATAAATAAAATATTAAGATTATTAATTTTTTATCTCAAATTTATTAATACAATTTAATTTGCAATAGTAGATTTAATTTAATAGTATTTATAATATTTAAATCACTGCTACAGTTAATTTTGTGGTCAACTTTTCTACTTACACTTTTACATTACCAACCAAACACCGTAAAACACAATATACTTTACCATTTACCTTTTCACTTTATCAACCAAACACCGTAAAACACAATATACTTTTCCATTTACACTTCACTTTATCAACCAAACACCGTAAAACACAATATATTTTCTCTGCTACAGTTCATTTTTTCCATTCTCATTTTACGACTTACGACTTGCGACGTTTTGCAACGAAACAAACAGGCCCTAAATCTAAGTTCACCACTGCCTTCCAAACTCACACTGATTGGCAAACCGATATCGTTCATGAGTCTGCATTATCATCTTTTGCATCACATGTGCACGTGAAATCATATCACAAATTACACAAAATAGTCATGGATAAAACTGTTCAAAACAACGTCTGCTACACGATTCAAATTGATAATAGATAACTGTTTAAAACTTTTAATGTTGGAGATGTTGTTTTACATATTTGTAGTACTGATCCGTTTCAAATCTTGAAGAAACAAAATTATAATGTTTATGTTATAAATTTTGGCATCAGTTCTATTTTTAATATTGAAGATCTAGTAGATTATAAAAGTTTTGATTTTAACCCTAGTAACTTCTCTATTAATGAGCCATCTCATGAGTTTATTTTGAGAGACCCTTCATTCCACCAATTCCAAATTTTATACCTAACACAATTGATCAGATTAATAAAATTTTTGGTGATGAAAATATCATGACTCGTAATTATTTGGTTTGATGGAAAGAAAGAGTAGCAATTGATGATACGTGGAAAGCCCAAAGAGCACTATAACGTTTTGATTTTGACACTTTGAAGTAAGATGACTTCACTTCTATTTCTTACTTGACGGGGTCGAGCTCTCTCCAATACGGGGAGAGTGATGCGGACAATGGAATAAAAACTTGGTGTATCTATTATCGTTGGAGAAGACGCGGTAACTTGACATGGATCTAGCGGTTTTAGAATTACTAGTTTCTATTTCTTAGTTTTTGTTTAGTAATCAGAATTGTAATATAATTTCTGATTTTCTTTTCACGTATGTTTCTTTTTTATGTATTTTTATCTTTCTTTTAGACTTTTGATTTCTTTTAAGAGTTTGATTATGTAATTCAAATAGAAATAGGAGAGTACAATTTTGTGGCATATATAAAAGCCCTCATGTATTCACTTTTTTAATAAACAATAAATCAAAATTTGTTATCCTCTTTGTGAGTTTGACATGGATCATAAATTCTCTTTCTAATAGTGATGGGATGTCTTGTTAGACCATGATTGGTGGTGATATGTCTTAATTGGTTTATCAGTTACTATAATTCTATTTCCTTTTTCTCAATCTCTCCACAACAAATTTTTTCCTCTTTCTAAAAGTGCTACCGCAGCTCTTTCTCTCGCCACGTCTACTGCCGACCTCGATGCCCATTGTTACCCTCTTTCTCACCGCTAAAGCTGAGACCATCAATGCCTTCTCCACGTCACCAAAATTAAATAGAAAACAGATTTGCGCGAGCAAAATTTTACACTAACAGACTTTCTTATTCGGGTCATATCTCACTCATCTGAAGTCCAAATCGCGCATAGTTTGAAGCATTGAATTCGTGACGGAAAGAGCTACAATATTAAAGAATCTCAGAGTAAGAAAATAGAGAAAACCATATTTTTATTTCTCAAGTAATTCAAGAGGTACAATTTCAATTCATAAACTGTTTATTTACAAGTTGAATATACATCTCTAACTTATTATCAATCTTGTCTGTTGGTCCCTTTAAATCATAATTATGTGAATATGAATTGCCTTGTAATTTTAATAGTTTTTTTTAATTGATCATTGAATCTGATAACTTGCATAACATTAAGCATAAAGTTAGTAACTTGATATTTGAAATAGATCAAACAACTGCTTGCTAAAGAAATATTATTGAATTTAACTGTTTTAAACTGTACCTATCGACAATCGTTCTTATTAGTGAAATATTTTATTTGAGTTATTTTATATATTACTTCTACACATGTACATGTTTCACATCATTTCCTTTATTTTGCTATAGTTGGCCTTCTGATCTCGGTCTCATACATGGGCTACCTTGTTGTAGACCTAGATTTGGACGGAGGCTTGTTGCATGCTCTATCTATCTTCTCAACCAAAGTTTGGTAGAAAGTTGACAAGAACATGACACTCTCGGCCTCATACACAGCCTAACTTGCTGTAGACTAGATTTGAGCGGAGACTATAGCATGCTTTACCTATCTTTTCAATCATAATTCGAACATGACACCCCTGGAAGCCTACAGCAGAAACAAGCTTGACGTAGAGCACCTATGGGTATTTAGAAGCACTGCATCTGCTCAAGTATAAACACAAAGGGCCTGTTTGGTTAAGGGTGGAAGTGAGGAATTGAGGAAGTGATAATAATTCTCTTTGGGACTTGAGAATTGGTTAGTAAGTTTTTCAGTATTTGGATGTTGTTGAGAAGTGTAGTTTGAAATATGTTTTATCTTTTCCGGTGCTTGGATGGTAATGTGAAAGTGAAAGTGAAAAAGTTGACCACAAAGTTGACCGTAAAATAATATTAAAATAAAAATTAATTAAGAAAAATAAAAAATGGACTGTAATTAGAATGCAAGTGAGATTTACATGATTAAAAAATTAACTGTCTTGTGCTGCAACTTATTACGAATGAGATTTACATGACCACAAAATTAACTGTCACACTCTGGAAGTGAGGAAATGATTGTGTAAAAGGGAAAAGAGAAAAGGAAAAGGGGTTTTCTTATTTTCTTTTCCGGTGTTTGGATAAATAGGGAAGTGAGCAATTATACTTCCCTATTTCCTTACTTCCGCCCACTTCCTTGCAACCAAACAACAAAAAAGACAAAGAAGTAAGATGATCGTAGAGAAAATTTCCTCTTCATCTGCCATAGTGGAGAATAAAAACATAGAAACTCCATAATTCACACACTAATAAAATCATGATGAGTAGAGATGTGAGGGCATGTTTGGTTGAGGGTGAAAGTGAGAAAGTGAGGAATTGAGGAAGTAGTAATAATTCCCTTTGAAACTTGAAAATTGCTTAGTAAGTTTTCCGGTGTTTGGATGTTGTTGAGAAGTGTGATTAAAAAATATTTTGTCTTTTCCGGTGTTTGGATGGTAATATGAAAGTAAAAGTGGAAAAGTTGACGACAAAGTTGACCGTAAACTAATATTAATATAAAAATTAATTAAGAAAAATAAAAAATAGACTGTAATAAAATGCAAATAAGATTTACATGGTCAAAAAAATTAACTATTTTGTGCTACAATTTATTACAAATGAGATTTACATGATCACAAAATTAACTGTAGAATTCTGAAAGTGAGGAAATGGTTGTGTAAAAGAGAAAAGATAAAAGGAAAAGAGGTTTTCTTATTTTCTTTTTCCGGTCTCTAGATAGATAAGGAAGTGAGCAATTATGCTTCCCTATTTCCTTACTTCCGCCCACTTCCTTGCAACCAAACAGCCCCTAATGAAGAAGAAGCATGGACGGAGAGCAAAGGAAATAAGACAACGGCCGAAAACAGTTCTAAAAAGATGATTAGAAGGAAATCAAAGTACTCCAACTGAATAACGAGGACAACAAGAACCACGAGAATGCATGTGGACTCCTATATAAAGTGCATCATCATATCAAGAAAGGAAATGTAATACAATACAGACCCTTGACAACCAGAAGCAGCAGATTATCATGTGATGGTTCTAGATTTCCAGTTCATCTGCAAGCTCTGGCCTTATCAATGGAAGAAGACTGAGAGATATCTATGAGGAGATGAAAAATATACAAAAGAACCTCTATATTACTATGTTGATTATGAGCTCCTCACCTTCCAAGTAGCAGATGAAGAAGATAACTGAAGAGCTACCATGAAAGAGGAAATTCATGTTATTCAAAACATAATACTTGCGAGTTAGTTTCAATTCCTCACAACCAGAAAATAATTAGTTTCAAATGGGTGATATAAGAACAAGCACATAACTGATGCTACAAGGCAAGACTTGTATACCAAAGGGCTATAATAGAAGTATATCATGTTGGATCTAATAATTATTTAAAATAAGATCCACGTATAAACTGAAAGCCTCTTCATCAAGATCAAAAGGAATGAAAGTTTAGGCATACCTGATTCTATTGTGAAAAGGAATGACGAAGGTTGCACGATCTTGAGGACGCCTGAGTTGAGAGAGGACACTCTTCTCTCTAGCCACCAAGTTCTCTTCTTGACCCTTAGAGGAGATGAGAGGCCTCCAAGAGAGAGCTTAGGTCATACTAGTGGAGAGGGAATCCAATCTATGATATTTATACGCTAAAGGCAATTCTAGTTTAACTCAACATTGATTGATTTTAACCAGCACAGAAAATACAAAATTTCAGAATTTAAGAATAGAAGTGTAAGGTACTCAATACTACCATGATGGTAAGTGGTTATGCGGGTCGTGATCCACAAGGAGGGACTCTCGATGGAAGGGTGTTGTAAATTCTCTTTTGATTCACTTAAAATGGTTAAAAGTTCTTCTTTTGTTCTTGTAAAGAAAAGAAAATAAAGTTATGTTAATTTGTTAAAGAGATAGATTGGAGGAGATAGTGATTTTTGAAAATGGAAAACTAAGTTAAAGAAATAAATAAAAAAGTAAAGAGTTAGTGATTAGAGGTGTTCTAAACTGAAGGATTTAAAAAAAAGAAAACTTACAAGTACTTGCTTACCTCTTTCAGTTGATGCTTATCTTGAATCTTTGGTAAAGACTTACCTTGTCTTGAAGATGAGAAAAGCATGGCAAATAGGATCTTTCCCTTTCTCAGACTTAAACTATGAATTCAAATGCAAGTAGAAAATAAAACAGAAATGGTATTCATCACCATAAGCCATCAAAGGCACTTATAATGGCAAGGCAATATTGATGCTATATGTTTCATTTAGATTATCATCAAAACCAGAAAGAAAAAGAGTAAGAGAAGAAGAGAATAAAATGCAACATTTGATATGAAATAGAGTAACAATGGAAGAAAGGATGAAACTTACACCAGCGTCACTTCTCGATACAACCTTCTTCCCTTTCTAATATGAAACTTCTCTCTGGTCTCAGTTACATAAATAAAATAAAAAATTACATTAAAAAAATAATAATCCTAAGTTACAAACTAAAGAACAGCCTAGCCTATATCTTTGCTGAATCATTCTCTATGGCCTCAAATTTGCAGGTATTTATAGGGAAAAAAATGAAAGAGGGGGAGCGTCTGAAGATAAGGGGAGAAAACGCTTCCCCAAATCTTACTAAATTGCCGCGGATCTGTGGCTTTGGCAGCGGATCCGCAGCCAGGAAAATGGCCACATCATGGGAGCATATCCCCAGGTTTTGATGTTCTATCCGTTTATCTAATTGGTTTCTCGATTTGAGTTATGAATTTGATGATATTAGTGTTGAACTTTAGCTAAGCGAATGGGTTCATAAAAATCTGAATTTAACACATTTTCATTTGATGTTATCTCATCTTTAGCTGAACATTTACCCTCATCCTTGATTTTGATTTAATTTGAATTTCAGTAGGCTTTGAGCTCGTTTTCTCTCCTCTTTCATTTAGTAAAAGTTCTGCAAATAATTAGATAAAAAGATAACTAAATAGCAGAGTTTATTAAATAAATAATATGAAATGTGACAATAAATATGCAATATTAACGACTGATCATATCCCCCACCTATCTTTTGCTTGTCCTCGAGCAAAATAAATAAAAAGTAAAACAGAGCTAATCTAGTCTAACTCACTTTCATAAGAATCACGGTTGCAATTAGCATGTGCAACAAGCCGTTAAACCTCTAGGTTATCCCAAGAGGATAAGTTTTGTCTCATGAGGGTTTTCAGTAGATTACACCCACAAAATTCATAAAAAAAGAAAAAAATGTTAGTATTTTTGAAAAAAAACATTTTGAAAAGAGAGAAAATATTCGAAGTATTATTGTAAAAGTTCAAGTAATCTATGAATTATAGGAAAACTGAATTTTTTACTCCTATACTTGGTCTCTATTCAAAAACTTGCTATCAATCAAGGTAAGAAGTTAAATTGTATTTCTCATCTAGCCTATTATTTTACCCTAAGTCATATGTACTTTCGTGATAGTGAAATTGTAACTCGAGATTCTTTAACTCTAACTCTTATGCTTTGCTTTTCATATATTTTTTGGTGGCATTATTTCGTAATTCTATTAGCCTTTCTAATCTGTCTATGTAACAAGCCTTTAGTTGGTGACTCCCAAACCGAACGGTCTTAGGGCACCACGTGAGAAAATACCCCAAGGACTTAAGGACTCGAACAAACAAGACTATAAAACTAAGGATTTTATTTATTATATGACCACTTTTAGGCGCGAACACTTGTGCTTTATGAGGCATAAGTACCCAGCTTAATCAGAAGATTTTTGATATATATATATATTATTTTACAAGGTATAAGAATCTTTGTTTTGAACCCTTAGTGTGTAAGTGTATGAAGTATGCATATTTAATCAAGGTAAAATCAAGATTAAATTACCTTTTTAAATTTTCTTCCTAACCCTAAAAATCAAACAAATAATCTTATTTTGATCAAGTATAATAAATCTTAATTATGATTCTTCTATTCCTTAAAATTAACTTAATTTCTTACAAGAATAGGTCAAAATATCATTTCTCTTTTCAAAATGTTTTAAAAGTAAAGAAAATGTTAACTTTCTTATATAAATAAAAAGAAAATCTATGTTATGTTAAAACCTTCCGCTACACCTATTCATGTATTGTCTTCAATGTATGAATGAATGCATAAATGCATGAAAAGAAGAAAGGAAAGAATAATGTTACCTTAAGGTGGTGGTTCCGCTGGTGGTCGGATTGGGCCAAGCGTTGCTACCCAATCAAGATAATGTGATGGTTCACGAATCCCATCTTTATTGACCTCTTTTCTATTTAATATGAATAGGATCATGAATGATCCTATCATGAAAATTATTTTCTTTGCATGACCAATATTAAAAAAAACATCATTGAGTTATTATGGTTTATACTTATATCCAATAAAAGAATGTGACTTGATGGAATGGTTGACTTGCGCTCAAGAGAGTTCAGGAACCATTACTAGCTCGGGAAATCAACATTGGGTTCGGGAGTTAGTTTTGGTTTAAGAGTTAAGTCCAAATCAAAGAATTTAATTTCACATTCTTTTCCCATCAATAAAATGTGACTATCTAAAAGAGGTGGTTTAATTTCAAAATCTATGGATATAGAAATCAATGTTGGCTCGAGAAATGGGTCTAACTTGGGTAAGGATACTGGAGTCAACATAGATTCAAAAATTGAAATTGAATCACAAAATTATAGGTCAGGATCACATTCATGTTCAAGTTCAATTTCATTTATATGAAAACTTGTCAATGGGTTAATATTGGTCAAGTTTAAGGTTTTGTGATAAAATTGAATCTTGGTCAACATCTTCAAGATATCATGATTCTTGGTTTTCATTAATATGGTTAGAAGTGTCGGGAATAGTCAAAAATTGGGTAGAAAAAGTTTCCTTATTCCTATGCATATTTTCCAATCGACTAAGTCTTGCTTCTGTCATATTGAAAAGACCGCTTTGGAATTGAATCATGGATTTTCATACTCTTTTCTAAGTCATATGTTCTTCTTGTTGTGGGACTTGAAAAATGGAATAAGGATCTTGGATCTGAAAATTTTGATGGAATTTTGAGTCTTCTAGATTTTAAATTCACTGCTCAAGCTCTTCTACGGCTTCCATCATCTTTTCTCAGTCAATTGGTTCTTCTATTGGTTATTCAGAAAAAAGGTATATGAAGCAGGATGTTGGGAAGGTGGTTGACCATATGACTCAGGGAGTTGTATCCCCACTGACTCTGTGAAGAGTGGTGATGATTGTTTCAGTCCTGTTTATAATATTAGGATTGAAGCATATATTGATTCAGATAAGATCAATCGGGCATACTTGATTGGTTAGAGTTATGAAGTACCAGGTTGGTTATATCTGAGTCAAAAATGGTCGGGTTGAAGTATGGATCACAATGTGAATTGAAATAATTATAATTGTACATATCACAAAGATATCTAAAACAATAAACAACAAAAAAACAAGCAAACAAATAAATTAACAAAGAAAGAAAAATCTAGCCTAAATTAGGATAGACCTTAGACCTAGACGACTCCTAACTTATTATACTGTCCACAGGGGTATATTATAGAATCTGATCACAAGTTAATCGTTCGGTAGGGGTAAGACCAGTGGGAGGTATTCGTGCCTAAGCAACGGACCTAAGCCAAACCACTATTCTTTGAGATTTCGCCTCTCAATCATTAACCTTAAATACTGATTTGGTAAGAGTCAAATTCTAATCAACTTCCCCCTTAGGTTAGTCTCATATTAAGTCCGAGATGTCCCTAGGGCCAACATCTACTCAGTTTTAAGTTAGGATTGGGTTAGTGAGTGAGCAAATTATTTGTGGGCTAAGGGAGAGTAATGACTTTCCTACCTTATCTTATTTAAGAATGTGCCCTTAGTCGTATTCGCGCAAGTGTACGAGTATATAGAAAAAGCAACACTTTAAGCAATTTACATCACTCAGAATATGTTTTCTAAACTATATGCTATGCATAGTACCTTAGCTCCAGCACTCTTCAATAGTAAATAGAAAATGTAACGAAATAAACACGTGCCTAAATGCAAAGTCTAAACCGTTTTTAGCATTTACAATCAACTATTTACTGTTGAGGTTAGAAAAGTATATACAATGAGTTTAATATGAAAATAAATAGCTGCAGAAACTTAAACTTTACAATCAACCAACATGCAAAAAATACATGTTAGAAATTCAATCAAATTACCACGGGAATGCGGCAAATCTGAGGGCTTCTGGGCTCTACTTTCTTGAGTAGAGTTCAGGGCCACTTATATATCCACTGTAATAAAATTTTCTTGATGTCTCCTCTTATACACAAGAACAGAGAAGAAATTTAACCAATAAAGTAAATAAAAAAGAGTTACTTACCTTTCCTCCCCGGTAACGACGCCAAAAATTGATTGATTTTAATCTGCACAGAAAATACAGAATTTCAGAATTTAAGAATAGAAGTGCAAAGTACTCAATACTACCATGATAACAAGTGACAATGCTGGTCATGATCCACAAGGAGGGACTTGTGATGGAAGCGTGTTGTAAGTTCTCTTTTAATTCACTTAAAATGGTTAAAAATTCTTCTTTTATTCTTGTAAAGAAAAGGAAAAAAAAGTTATGTTAATTTGTGAAATTGGTAGATTGGAGGAGATGGTAATCTTTGAAAATGGAAAACTAAGTTAAATAAACATATAAAAAGAGTAAAGAGTTGGTGATTGGAGGTGATCTAAACTAAATAATTAAAAGAAAATAAAAACCTACAAGTACTTATTTACCTCTTTCAGTTGATGACTTACCTTGAATCCTTGGCAAAGACTTACCTTATCTTGAAGGCGAACAAAGCATGACAAATAGGATTTTCTCCGTTCCCAGACTTAAACTATGAATTCAAATGCAAGCAGAAAATAAAATAGAAACGACTATCCATCACCATAAACCATTAAGGCAAGGCAATACCGATGCTATAGGTTTCATTTGGATTATCATCAAAACCAGAATAAAGAATGAGAAGAAGAAGAATATAAAATGCAACATTCGATTTAAAATAGAGTGACAATGAAAGAAAGGATGAAAGTTACACCGGCGTCACTTCTCGATACAATATTCTTCTCTTTCTAACATGAAACTTCTCTCTGGTCTCAGTTACAAAAATAAAATAAAAATTACATTAAAAAAATAAAATCCTAAATTATAAACTAAAGAACATCCTACCCTATACACTCTACTAAATCGTTCTCTCTAGTCTCAAAATTTGCAGGTATTTATAGCAAAAGATGAAGGAGGGGAGCATCGAAGATATGGGTGTAGGATCTATATACCAAGCAAAACAACACTAGAGGGGGGGGTGAATAGTGTTAATTAAAAATTAAACAATTTACTTGCATAAATTAAAGCAATCAAAAGAGATAACAACAGAAAATACAAACGCAAACAGCGGAGAGTTATCCTGGTTCGGTCCTTGTGACCTACATCCAGTCCCCAAGCAAACGCTTGAGATTTTCCCTTACTTTCCTTGTGTACACCCTACAACAATTGCCTTGTGCACCACTTGACAAACACCCTTTGTCAAATGCACACAACTTCTCTTCCACCAAGAGAACACACCTTGTACAATCTTCTACACCCAAGAAGACTCCTTGTACAACTTTCTTTGAAATGAATACAATAACTTCCTATAGCCTTGATAAGGATCTGTAGTGGACAAGGTTCTGTATAGGAAGGTTTAACTTCAGAATTCTTCACAAGAGGAAATGGCTTTTGGTGAAGAAAGAAGTTGCAAATTTCAATTTTCAGGATTCTGGAAATTTTGGCTTTGGAAATCTGATTGAATGAATTGGTAAATGGCCTTTGGAATAACTTCTCTATTTATAGATGTAGACTAGGGTCAGTTAGGGAAGTTATGGCACCAATTCAGACATTTTAAACGTTGGAAAACGTTGCCAAATGAATCAGATAAGAGAAACTGTCCAACAGTCAGAAACTGCCTATAGTCGACTAGGATACTGGATTAGTCGACTAGGCTAGGCAAAAGTTCACTTATTAGTCGACTAGGTAAGATTGTTAGTCGACTAGGGAAGTGTCTGTTGGAAACAAAAGTTTCTGGATAACTGAAATTAGTCGACTATAACTAACTTGTAGTCGACTTATAACTGTATTAGTCGACTGGATAAAAAGGGTAGTCGACTAATTTTGGTTTCAGAAAGATACAGAGAGTTGGATAATTTTTGTATCAACTATTAGTCGACTTGGAAATAGGGTTAGTCGACTAGGGTATCTGTTAGTCGACTAGGTAGGAAAGTCAAGTCGACTAATTGGCTTACAGAGTCCAAACAGAGAGTTAGGAGTTTTTGTTCTAAGTGGACTAGTCGACTAGGGCTTTATGTCAAGTCGACTACATTTGGGTAGTCGACTATATAAATAGGGTAAGTCGACTTGGGAAGGTTTATTTTGTGTGTAAGTGATCAAGGCTATTACAAATCTTTCTAAGTTACACAACAACTTCCACAAACACCCATAAGCTTCAGTAATCTTCATCTGAGGTAGAGCAATCATCATGTGGTAGTAGTGTTCGTCCATCATCAAAATCTTGTAATTGGAGAGGCTTCAATATCTTGAACTTGTCAGGTTCCAACATTCTCCCCCTTTTTGATGATGACAACATATGTCTATGATGGCTCCCCCTGCAACAAAACTCCCCTGCAGTAACTAAGTTATAAAAAATATTTTGCCCCTGCAGAAAATGTTAGGTTGCACCTGCATGGTTATATGTTAGTATCCATAACATATATATGTCAAAAATCCTTGATTTTGTCACATAGTTGCACAACATGCAGAATTTTCAGAATATGTAACATAAACACATAGATACACAGAAA
The DNA here is from genome assembly GCA_038442645.1 of Agave tequilana. Lineage (NCBI taxonomy): Eukaryota > Viridiplantae > Streptophyta > Magnoliopsida > Asparagales > Asparagaceae > Agave > Agave tequilana. The sequence goes on along the minus strand of JAVJIF010008345.1, from coordinate 25,364 downwards.
CACATAGATACATAAACACAGATACACATATCACAACATATCCAACACATATCATAAATTCTCACATAACACATAACAGAGTTTTAACATAACACATAACACAGATACATATAACACTTAATACTTTTCTCCCCCTTTGTCATTAACAAAAAGAGAAGAGACATAGTCTTGAAACATAAACGGACATAGTTTTTAACAAAAACAGAAAATACATAAGTGGTGCAAAAGCAAAAACATAAAGAAACTCCAACGCCAATATCTTCAATCCTCGGATCCGGGAGGAGGTGGTGGCGGATAACTGATCTTGAGAAGACTTATAATGGCTGATTGAGTAGATTCAATGGAATTCAGCCGAGTCATCATCAAGGATTGATTCTCAATAATTTGAGACTGAGAATCCAACAAAGCTTGTTGGTTAGATTAAAGTGATGCAATCTGGGCAGACATGGAGTTATAGAAAGCATCGGCATATGGAGGTGGTTGAGTTGGAGGTGGATCAGGTTGTGAAGATGTAGAGGGAACATGTTGAGGACTTGGTGGATTGGAAGATGGTTGTTGTGGTTCATGAGAAGGAAACTCAGGTAACTTCATCCTATTAATGGCAGCACGATCAAAGAACTCAAAAATCTTGACAACAGAATTTTCAGAAGCAAGATCAACATGATACTTCCGAAAGATTGGAGTTAGAAAGGCGCCAAATGGTAGGAAGGATGAATGAAACTTGACCATGGTGTCAAATATGATTTTAGCCCAATTAACGTCATGTCCAGCCATAATAGCATAGACACAGGACGATAATTCCCTTGAGTAGTAATTATAACTACCAGTCTTAGGGCAGATGTTATAGGAAAGAATTCTACCAATTAGACGGGGAATTGGCTTTTGGTGAAGAAAGAAGTTGCAAATTTCAGTTTTCAGGATTCTGGAAATTTTGGCTTTGGAATCTGATTGAATGAATTGGTAAATGGCCTTTGGAATAACTTCTCTATTTATAGATGTAGACTAGGGTCAGTTAGGGAAGTTATGGCACCAATTCAGACATTTTAAACGTTGGAAAACGTTGCCAAATGAATCAGATAAGAGAAACTGTCCAACAGTCAGAAACTGCCTATAGTCGACTAGGATACTGGATTAGTCGACTAGGCTAGGCAAAAGTTCACTTATTAGTCGACTAGGTAAGATTGTTAGTCGACTAGGGAAGTGTCTGTTGGAAACAAAAGTTTCTGGATAACTGAAATTAGTCGACTATAACTAACTTGTAGTCGACTTATAACTGTATTAGTCGACTGGATAAAAAGGGTAGTCGACTAATTTTGGTTTCAGAAAGATACAGAGAGTTGGATAATTTTTGTATCAACTATTAGTCGACTTGGAAATAGGGTTAGTCGACTAGGGTATCTGTTAGTCGACTAGGTAGGAAAGTCAAGTCGACTAATTGGCTTACAGAGTCCAAACAGAGAGTTAGGAGTTTTTGTTCTAAGTGGACTAGTCGACTAGGGCTTTATGTCAAGTCGACTACATTTGGGTAGTCGACTATATAAATAGGGTAAGTCGACTTGGGAAGGTTTATTTTGTGTGTAAGTGATCAAGGCTATTACAAATCTTTCTAAGTTACACAACAACTTCCACAAACACCCATAAGCTTCAGTAATCTTCATCTGAGGTAGAGCAATCATCATGTGGTAGTAGTGTTCGTCCATCATCAAAATCTTGTAATTGGAGAGGCTTCAATATCTTGAACTTGTCAGGTTCCAACAATGGGGAGCAAATGCTCCCCAAATCCTACTAAACTGTCGTTGATCCATGGCTTTGGCCGCGGATTCGTGGCCAAGATGTGGCCAAATGGCCACATCCTGGGAGCAGATCCCTAGGTTTTGATGTTTTGTCTGTTTATCCAATTGGTTTCTCGATTTGAGTTATGGATTTGATAATATCAGTGTTGATCTTCAGCTAACCAAAATGGATTCATAAAAATTTGAATTTAATCGGTTTTCATTTGGTATAATCTCACTGATTTGCTCTGATCTTCAGCTGAACATTTGCCCTCATTCTTGATTTTGATTTAATCTAAATTTCAGTAGGCTTTTGGGCTCATTTTCTCTCCTCTTTCATTTAGTAAAGGCCCTGCAAATAATTAGACAAAAAGATAATTAAATAGCAGAGTTTATTAAACAAATAACATGAGAATGTGACAATAAATATATAATATTGGCGATCGATTAATCATGGATCTAGGCCTTGATTAATATCGTGCGTTCCACACATGTAGATGATATTTATATTATAAATTTATTTACACCAATGACAAAGCATAATTGAAACAAGTCTATACCTAAACTATTATGCTTGATCAATTCTTTATTGGGTCAAACAACATTGGCTTATAGAGATGGGTATATAAATTTAATTAAACTTGTGTAGGCCCAAATTAATTTAGACTTTAACCCAAATAAGTCTAACAATCTTCTATTTGGGCCAAGCAAGTCATATTGGAAGGATATTATACATAACTTTATCGTACCAAAACTTTAACCGTCAATAAACCATGTTTTAAACAATCTAGTCTATTAAGTATCATACCACCGAATATGGCAGTCATTACTTTTTGTATAATTGAGGTAGGACCTTCCATATCTCAAGTTTTAGAACTTTTAATGACATAAATCAAATATGGACGTGTGGCATGGAACTGCCCTTTGATCAAATAAGTATAATTCCAGCTAGTTTTCACTTTATGACTTCAGCGAGTCTAACTTTATGGCTCCAATGAGTCTAACCTTATGACTCTAACGAGTCTAACTTTATGACTCTAACGAGTTTTGATTGAGTTGGAAACCTGCATACAAAAATACTAAATTTTAGAAATACAAAATAGAAGTGCAAGGTACTCAATGCTACCGCAATAGCAAGTGGCTATGCGGGTCGTGATCCTCAAGGAGGGACTGGCGATGAAAACTTTTTGCAAGTTCTCTTAGTTCACTTGAAATGGTTAAAATTCTTTTAGTTCTTGAAAAGAAAATGAAATAAAAGAGTTATAGTTAATTTAAGAAGAAAGTGATAGATTTGAGAAGCTAAAGAAAAATGGAAAATGATTTTGTACAAAAAAAGTGAAAAATAATGAATAGAGTTGAGAGATAGTCATGTTGGTGATCTAAACTAAAAATTAAAAGAAATAAAGCTAAACCTTAAAAATACTTACTTACCTCTTTGGCGCTTGCTTACCTTTGACCCGTATCGACGATGTACCTTTATTTGAAGGCGAGCGAAGTATGACAAATAGGAATTTTCCCATTCCGATTTACACTACGAAATGAAGGGGCAAGCTACACTAGCATAGAAATGGCTCTCCATCATCATAAGCCATCAACGGCACTTGCAAGAGCAAGACAACTTCGAGGCTATCAGATTCATTTGGATTTACAAATACAGAGAGGGAAGCAAACAAAAACAAGAGTAAAGAAGAAAAGAAACTTCGATTTGATTCAAATAACAATGAAAGAAAAGACTTACTTATACCGGTGTCACCTTCAGTATAAGCTTTGCTCATGAAACTCTCCTCTCCTCTCAGTTACATAAATAAAACAAAAATCATATAAAAGAAAATAAAAAATCTAAGTTACAAACTACAGAATAGCCTGACTTCTACTCTTTGCTTGATCCTCTTCTGACTCTGATGTGTAGGGTATTTATAGGATAGAAATGGATAAGGAAACGAGTTGAAAGATAAGGAGAGCTGGCTATTTCTGAATTTGAATCCTCCCATTATCTTCAAACTTGATTTGATGTGGATATTCAATTCTGATCTGCAGCTATTGGCGTGTTGATTGCTGAATATAACTTATCAAATGATAGAACTAGAAACTGTAATTAACGTAAGAGTTGTAACTCTTTAAGTCTTCTTTCTGGATCATCTTGAATTAACAGATTTGAGTATCGGTAGCAAAAGTTATAATTCAAATACTAAAATATATCCAGTCTGAATTTGAGTCTAAATTACTTTATCTCATCCGTTGATATTCTTTCTATCCATTTATCCCTTTAGATTTTAAATTTCAGCTTTAGATTTACGATCTATCTCTTTATCCTTAATGAAACTAATAGGGTCTTCTTCTAATCTGTTTTTCCTTTGAATTTGAATGGTAGTATCTCATCAGATAAGATGGCCTTTAGAATCTCCGGATTTGAATCGATTCCCTTTCTTTTGAACTTTTGGATTTAATTGGATAAATCTATCTATCTCTCTTTTTTCTTCTTTAATTACCCTACACACCATTAAACATGAAAATGCATTAATAACAGAGTTTTATTTAATAAAAATGCAGAAGTATGTCACATATGCTATGAAAACATGCAACACACGTGCGTAATCACACACCCACACCTATCTTTTGCTCGTCCTCGAGCAAAATTTCAAAACTAAACCTAAAATTTATTATACCACTTTCGCAAGTCACGTGATTGCACTGAGCATGTGCAATAAGCCGTTAAACTTCTAGGTCACCTCTAGAGGACGAGTTTTGTCTCGTGAGGGTTTTTAGTGGATTACACCCACAAAATCCATAAAGAAAGAGAAACAAAGTGTTAGTATTTTGAAAATATATTTTAAAAGAGAGAAATATTTGAAATATTATTGTAAGAATTAAGTAATCTATAAGTTATAGGAAAAGTGAACTTTTCATTCTTAGGCTTAGCATTTATTCAAAAACTTGTTATCATCAAGGTAAGGAGTCAAAGTATATTTCTCATCTAGTCTATTATTTTACCCTAAGTTATATGCACCTTTGTGATCGTAAAATTTTGACTCGGGTTTTTTTAACTCTAACTTTTATGCCTTATTTTCTTTCTTCTTCTTTTTTTTTTATATTTTCAGTGGTATTATTCCTTAGTTCTATTAGGCTTTCTAATCGCCCATATAACGAGCCTTTGTTGTTGACTCCCAAACCGGATGGTCATAGGGCACCGGGTGAGAAAACACCCCAAGGACTTTAGGACTCGAGCAAATAAGGCCACAAAACTAAAGATTTTATTATATGAACCGCTTTTAAACGTGAATACTTATGCTTTATGAGGCACAAATACCAAGCTTAATTAGATGATTTTTGCTATTATACATACATACATACATACATATATATATTCTTCTTTTTTTTTTAAAAAAGGCATAAGAATCTTTGTTTTTGAACCCTAATTGTGTAAGTGTATAAAGCATACATATTTCATTAAGGTAAAAATAAAGACTAAATTACTTTTCTAAATTTTCTTCCTTACCTTGAAAATCAAACAAATAATCTTATTTTGACCAAGTATAAGAAATTCTAATTATGATTCTCCTATTCCTTAAAATTAACTTAATTTCTTTAAAAAAATGTCAAAATATTGCTCTCTTTTCAAAAAAAAATTTAAAGAAAGATAATGTTAATTTTTTTTATTTTAAATAAAAGGAAAACCTATATTATGTTAGAACCCTCCCCTACACCTATCTCATGCATTGTCCTCAATATATGAATGAATGCATAGATGCATGAAAAAGAAGAAAGGGAAGAAAAATATTACCTTAAGGTGGTGGTTCCGATGGTGGTCAGATTGGGTCAAGTGTTGCTACCCAATCAAAATAATGTTGTAGTTTACGGAACTCACCTTTATTAACCTTTTTTCTATTTACATATTTACAGTCCCCAATATGAATAGGATCATGAAAGATCCTATCATGAAACTTATTCCCTTTAGATGATCAGTCTTGAAAAATCATTACGGAGTCATTATGGTCTATACCTATATCCAACAAAAGAATGTGACTTGGTGGAATGGTTGACTTGGGCTCAAGAATGATAGGTTCTGGAATCAATAATAACTCGAAAAAATTAACTTTGGGTTCGAGAGTCAGTTTTGATTCAAATGTTGAGTCCAAATCTAAAAATTGAAATTCACATTCTTTTCTCATCAATAGAATGTGACTATCTAAAATTGGTAATTCAATTTCTAGATCTATGGGTACAGAATAAATGTTGGCTCGAAAAATTGGTCCAAATTAGGTAAGAATACCGGAGTCAACATAGATTCGAAGATGGGAACTGAATCACAAAGTTGGGGATCAGGTTCACATTCATAATCAAGTTCAATCTCAGTAAAATAAAAACTTGCCAATTCGTCAATGGGTTGATATTGGTCAAGTTCAAAATTTTGCAGTGAAATTGAATCTTGGTCAAAGTTTTCAAGATACCATGATTCTTAGTTTTTATCAATATGGCTAGAAGTGTCGGGAATAGTCAAAGATTGGGTAGAGAGAGTTTTCTTATTCCTACGCTTGTTTTTCAATCGAGTAAGTCTTACTTCTATCATATCGAGTGGATCACTTTGGAATTGAATTATGAATTCCATACTCTTTTCTAAGTCTATATGTTCTTCTTGAAAAATAGAATAAGGATATGTGATTTGAAATTTTGATGGGATTTTGAGTCTTCTAGAATTTGAATTCGTCGCTTAAACTCTTCTAAGGCTTCTATCCTCTTTTTCCAGTAATTGATTCTTCTAATGGTTGCTCGGGAGAAGGAGTATATGAAGCTGGGTGTTAGTAAGGTGGTTGACAATATGACTCGGAGGAGTTGTATCACCATTGGCTCTATGAAGAGTAGAGATGATTATTCAAGTCTTGTTCATAATATTGGGACTGGGGCATGTATTGATTCAGATAAAACCAATCTGGTATACTAGGTTGGTTAAAGTTATGATATGCCAGGTTGGTAATATCTGAAAAAGAGATCGGGGTGTAACATGGATTACCATTAAAATTGAAAAATTATTGTTATAAGCCATATTACACAAGAAATGTCAAAAACAAATAAATAAAAATAAATAAATAAAAGAAAAAAATCTAACCTAAATTAGGGTAGACCTTAGACCTAGACGACGCCTAACTAGTTTGACTGTCCACGTGGTGTATATTGCCGAATCTGACCACAAATCTTTTTTCTCATCCACTCATTTTCCTCTCTTTTTATTTTTATTTCCTTTTTCTTTTCTTCCTTTTTTCCCCTCCTCCACACAAGCTCCATCCAAAATATCTCCCCCTCTTTTATTTCCATTTTCTTCTTTTCTCTCTTTTCTTTTTCTTTCTTTTCGTCCTTCTTCTTCACCTAGCCGACGACGCTCGTCCTCCTCCCTTTGTCAATTCTCGCTCTCCCAATCTCCCCTCTCTCTCACCAATTCCTCACCCTCTCTCTAATCCACTCCCTCCTCTCTCCAATTTCACTCCTATCTCTCCACCTAGCCAACAACCATCTCCACCTCCGGCAAGCCCCATCTCTGGTGATGCCTCCTTAGCCTCCCCCTTGGCTGGCCACCTCCTCACCAACAACATCGACAACATCTACATCTCCATCACCACCCCACATTACCGAGCCCCATCACCGGTGATGCCTCCTCAGCCTCCCCCTTGGTTGGCCACCTCCTCACCAACAACATCAACAACATCTACATCTCCATCACCACCACCCCCCATCTTCTCCATCACCACCCCAAACTCCACCACCATCTCCTCCTTCAACAAATCACCACCCCCATCGCCTTATCTCCGCCATTACCTCCACCACCAACCACCAAACACCACTACCTCCTCTATCCCTTCCTCCTTCTCCACCAAGACTACCACTACTTTCCGCCTCCCACCATCACTCACTCCACCACCTCTATCTCCAACTTTCCCTCTCTCGCTCTTTCTCTATTTTTTCAGGCCCTTCATGGTCGCACCACTGGCAGCCACCCCCAGGCCACTGGCGTACCACTTGGCCTGCCCTTCTGGCCCACCAGTGTTCCTTCTCCTTCTCCTCTTTTTCTTCTTTCTTTTCTTCTTCTTTCCCTCTTTTGTTCTTCCTTTCCTTCTTCTTTCCCTCTTCTTTCCCCTCTCTCCCTGAGCCAGGCCGCGCCGCCGGCCCTCTGGCCATCACCAACGGCCCCTCCTTGGCCGACGCCACTTGGGCCACGACCAGCCCCCTAGCCTGGTCGTGAGTAGCAGTTGCCCCTCTCTTTTCTCTCTCTTTTGTTTTCCTTCTCTCTCTCATGTACTCGCTCTCTTCTTTCTCTCTCTTGATCTCTCCCCTCTCTCTGACTCTCTCACACTTGTTTCTCTCTCCTTTCTTTTATTTTCTCTCTCTATATATTTTACTAATATGGTTGCGTGTGCATGATTTTTGGACTCCGGGTTTCGCGTGATTTTTCATATATTTTTAGGCAAGTGTTCTCGCCTCGTTTTATATTTTCCCGCTTCGATGGGTTGAAATGTATTTTATTCTATATCTAGTATTGTAATTGTATTCATGTGCATTATGTCTTGTATTGTATGTGGCCGAGTGCCTAGGACTGTATGTAACCTGTGATGAATGCTTGTATTAATGTAGTTAAATACATAAACATATACACTGCCTGTTATGTGTTTTATTTCTGCATTATTATCATGCATGGCTGATCCTTCATGGTCGTTTAGCCTCTGCACTCTCTACTCAGCCTCTGGGCCCTTTCAGCCTCCCGGCTCTACACTCCCGGGCTTTACTAGTCCACGAATAGTCTAGTTATTATTATGTTTATATGTGTGCTTGTTTGTGCTAACTTTATTTTATACAGGTACCTACTTTGCCCTTTGGTTATATTAGACTTTATGGTCTCTCTTATGCCCATTTCCTCAAAAGAGGGAGTGTGTTCAGACCGTCAGGTTTTTCAGCCCTGCCTGGTAGGCGAGTCTAGCACCCAGCGCTTTATCGCTAACTCTGTCCGAGTGTAGTTACGCCATAAGTGATAGTTGTATGTGATTGTGGCTTCGCCGCGAGCGGTAACTACATCGAACGTAATAGCATTTAGCACTGGCTTCACTCCAGCTTGTTTAGCTCCGCTTGATTGTTCGCTTATCTGTTTGCTGACTTTATTTCTATCTTGCTCAGTCTTCGGGTTTTACCACTCTACTGGTAGTTTAGTTATTACCTGCTATATGCGTGTGTTCGAACTGACACTTCTGTAGGTACCTACTCTGCGGCCTTCGGGCCTATTAGCCCTTGGGCTCCCCCCCACTTTCTCAAAAGAGGGAGTGCGTTCAGACTGTCAGATCTTTTAGCTACGCTGGTAGGCAGACCTAGTGCTCAACACTTTGCCGCTAACTCTATTCGAGCATAGTTACACCTTGAGCGCAGCTTCACCAGCGCGGTAGTATAGCGTTTATATGCTCGCTCCGTCATGCGCATTTAGCCGTGCCACGAGTTATAATCACACTGAGTATGATGGCGTCTAGTGTTGTACGTTAGCTTCACTCCAGCTCTGCTTAGCTCCGCTTGAATGTTCACTTGCCCGCTTGTCTGCTTGATAATTCAACTATTATTCTTTTCCTGATAGTTGTGAAGAGTTTGAAATCTTTACTTGTACTATTTTCTAAAACTGTATCATTTTTCTGCATTCGTACAGATCCCCTGTATTGGTACCGTTTTCCTATATTATGTTATACAATAGTTGATATCTGTTGTGCTATCACCTGACATGTTACTACTTGACACCTGACTCCTGTATATTATAACTTGACACCTGCTTGTTATCACCTGACACTGTTTGATATCACTCATCACCTGCCACCTGATATATTACCACTTGACTTGTGATTATCATATTTCAGGAATCCTGTCCTATTATCTTGTATTATATACAATAACTTATATTTCTAGTACTCATATACCCTTGTACTCCTGTAATTCCTGAACCTATCCCGCTCCTGCTATTCCCGTAATATGATAATTACATAATAAACGATAAAAAAGACAACTTACATCAGGTAAGAGGAAACTCATAGACTTCAAGTGGTGAATATGTTTATGGTGGTATTTTATATGTTGTGCAACTAAAACTTCGGTTCTACCTGAGGACCTCCGTGTATTCCGAGGGGAGCGCTAGCTCCCTACCTCCTGTTATAATCCTGAATAAGCATAATATAAGGCCCACCTTCTGTACGCCTTGCAGCCAGTTCCGTACACCAGTAACGGAGCACCCTAGACCGTGGTCTCGAGCATGCACGAGATCCATTGTAAATATAACCCGCTGGTTTCATCATTAGTTTCAAATAACAACCTCAGCTTACTCATATATGGATGTGTGTTTGGGACGCTAGGGCACATACCTAGATATATGGGTAAGATGAGTAGTAATAATAATAAGATGCTAATCAACAATTCGTTGTGTTGTTTTGCAATTTGGGTCGTATACACTCGGATTACGGTAACATGAGGCATAAGGTATAAGATGAGAGTTTTCTTATTTTGATTATTCCTTCGACGTACTTGTCTCATGAAGTCGTAAATGAGCTTGTACAACTGGTTTTGCTTGTATTCGGTATTATCAATTTTATCGGGTTTCTATCAGTTTTATGATTTTTCTTAATTTAGGAGACAACTTGGGTTATATGAACTTAGGATACGGTGACGTAAGATATAACGTAAACATATGAGAGTTTCCTTATTTGGATTATTTCTTCGATGTACTAATCTTCCGGATCTATAATTTGGCCTTGTATAATTAGTTTTGTCATATTTACTTTACTTGATGTCTCATTACCTGCTTCTGTGTGTCTGTGCTCACGACACGGTTGTCAATACATGCTCTTTGACTCGGATTTATCGATGCACGTGTGCTTATTTATGCACGCCAGTTGGCACTCATCTTGCCATTCGTTGGGGAGTTCTGACTCTCCTGGACCTGCAAGTTCAGATCTTGGAGTTTGGACCGCGATGAACTTTCTGGTGATCAGAGTTGCGCAATGGTGGCGTCGTGGATCAGCAGTTGACCTGTCGGGAACCTATCCTTTTAGGCCCCTACTCGCTTCTCGAGTTTTTCTTTTGTAACTCGTGAGCACTATTTATACTGTTCATACTTGTATATTGTTGACACTTAAAAAAGACAAGATTCTTATGGGTTCGAACAATGTCTAAACTTGTTGACATTTACAAAAGACAAGTGACAGACGAGCTGAAGACCAGTTTTCACCCATCTCCGAGGGACAAGGAAGCAACTTGAACTCTACTGATCTAGCAAGCAGACAGTGAACCCAGATTGTTTCTAAACAGACCTCAGCAGGTCTAAAATGCTAGCACTTAGCATTACTTGAGCCCAAAGGGATAACCTCGCTTGAGAAGCTAATATCACTCGACTTCGCCTCGAAGCCATCCAAAGCCTCGCCAGGAAGCCAACTCGCAACTTCGCCACAGAGGACTTCCAGCTCCGCCAAAGGGTTTCTTTCGGACTTCGCCAGAAGCAGCCTCTAGCTCCGCTACGAGCTCAATGCGGGCAGCTCCGCCATTGATCTGCTATGGTCAACCTTTGACCAATCAAATCTCCAGATGAGATCAGATCTAATCAAATCAAATCCAATCAAGATCAAATCAAAGATCAAATTTGGCAGTTGATTGCTACAATCTCTTGACTCTCATAAAACGAGTAAGAAGATCAGGGGAAATCCTCCTACGATATGGAAAGGATGAAGAAGATCAACCGACCTGCCATTTCTAGCTTCGTAGAAGCCGATCTTAGCCTCGCAGCAAGGCTACTTTCCAGATTTAAACAGATTTGATTCAATCTGTTTCCATATTTTCAAGGGACGATTATACCCTTGCTCTCCCTATAAATAGCCCATCAGGGGTACAAGGAGAGACAATGCGCAAGAGGACTCCACAAGCAGAGATTTCTTCATAACGCACCGTGCGCTCTCGAATTCAGAGACCTTTTATAGAATTGCTTTCTCTATCCAGGGTGTTGATACCCTAACATCTTTCTTCTTCTCAAGGAATCTCCGGAACCAGGCGAGAAGGAATTCCTAATTGAAGGCGATTTTTGAGAAGCAGCAAGAGGGTTCTACCAACCTTCTATTCTCTATTCCCGGAACCAGGCGAGAAGGGAATCTCATCGCTCGCATCGTCAAAGGGACAAAGTGGTCGCGCGCTGACTAGACTCCTATCGGCACACTTCTCCAGAATCTCTGAGGAGATCTACTTGTAATCTTTTTGAGAATACTTGTAATTTAGCTCCTCAAACTCTTTTTTGTAAGTTTTCCCCCTTTGCGAACATAATGGAAAACAAGATGGCGACTCCGCTGGGGATTAAATTCTCCACTGCCGAGAATCAAGTGTCGCAATGCAACGAACAGACCTTCAGGTCTAACTCTGAATTCAGAAAAAAACGGTGCAGCCAGAGCCCCTCTGGCTAAATCTTCAAGGAAAGTCTCTGCGGAGACAGAAAAGGTTCTCTGCGAACCTACTGCGGTTATTTGGCGCAACAAGGAAGCACGTCCGCAGTCTGATTCCTTTACTTGTGAGAACTTGGTGGTTCAGTTCGATCAAGGAAGATTTGAAGAAGTCCTCTCTGGGGGTGGCCCAATGCTTCGAGCACGGAAGCATAGGAAAGTTTCCACGACCAAGGTTTCGAGCAGCAGAAACCGGAAGCAGAATTCTGCCAACACCCCTCAGCCTCGCGTGTGGCTAATCAGGTTCCTTGCGAACCTAAGTCTCCTCTGCCAAGGCGGGTATGAAAGCCTAAACAGAAGTCTCCAACCGAAGCTTCAGGCGTAGCTACGCCTAAACCGCGCCTCTCTCACGAAGAAAAAGGTAAGATGCCTGTCTGCTCTAATCATAAAGTTAAGATGGCAATCATACCGTCGCCAAATTCAAGAGCAGCAATGCCTCGCACCGGCCCCGTTCTCATGAGCGAAGCTACTGTATCACAGCGTACTCACCGGGTTCGTTCCCTTCGCAGCAGCATAGGGGGTAAAGCACCACAGCATGCTCTGCTTTCCAGTGCGTCAAGCACTAAGCTCACGCCTGATGGCGAAGCTAGAACCAAAGCACTATTCAGTGCTAATCCCATCTGCAGGGATAAAAGAAGCAGGACATCGTCCTATGTGCGATCCAAAAGAGCCTTTGCGCTCGATTGCAGAGACTCAACCGGGTCTAATTTGAGGAAATTGTTGACGGATAGACAAACCTCTTCCCCCTGTTGTCAACAAGTGGGATGTCAGCTGGTGACACTCCACTCGGCCCATTGCCGGCCGGGACTAATCCCTGCCACTCCTCCAAGACGACAGTCAGTTTTTGATCGGCTATCGGTACAGGCCCCGAGGAAACACCGCAAAAGGAGCACCTCACGAGATCCAGCCTCCGTATCCGTCAACATGACCGGAAGAGGACGAGAGCTGCGTAGGGGAAGACAAACAGCTGACGACACCCCTACAGCTCCCCAGATCCAGATTATAGCCCAGGCTTAGGCGAAGTCTTGGTGCATGACGAAGGTGTCTTCCGAAACACCAGATCCAGGGTGGCAATACCCTACAGTTACGAGCAGCCTTCTTCCTCGACGGCCCTAGCCTTGTCACAGCCCAGCAGATCACTCCAATCATCGAATGAAGAAGATGAAGATAGTGGGTACGCCTCTTCGGCGACAGTTAGCTCGGTGCGAACAGACAAAGCATCAGTCAATATGGCTGATAATGCTAACGACGACCTTCGTCGACGTTTGGAAGCTCAGGGAAAACTTCCAGAACCCAGCAAGAAGCCTTGGACAATATTCAACAGATGCTTGCTCAACTCCTCAGCAACCGGAATAACAATGATGCCGGGAAGCAATCACGATGAGGAGGAACACTTCAGCAATGAGCAACCCAAGCCGAAAAAATCCAAGGAGGGTTCTTCCTTAGACGCCGAAGTCCTTAAGGGCCTCCAGGCTCAAATCGCATCCCTAGCTCAGAGGGATGAATTAAAGAAGAAGGTAGGGGCAGTCCGTCCTTATCCGCCGGAGTGGGATTCGGTGCCATATCCACTGAAGTTCAAACCACCAACGTTGCATACCTATGATGGGAAGAGCTCGCCAAATCAGCACATCTACTATTTCCGGTCTCAGACTGGTAATGTTATAAGCAATGACGCTATCATGGCTAGACTATTCATTGGCACCTTAAAGGGGGTGGCATTTGACTGGTTCCAAAGTCTCCCTCCGGGCTCTATCAATTCCTGGATCGACCTGGAAACCCGGTTCCTCTCTCGTTTCTATGAGGACGATACCGAAGTAACCATGGACAAGCTCCTTTCCACTGTGCAGAGGAAGGGCGAATCTGTCCGTGACTACATTGAACGGTTCAGAAATTTATCTTTGATGTGCCCAGCAGGGATGCCATTACCCATGCTCTTACAGACATGCAGACACAACTTCTTAGACCAAGTGGAAGTTCGCATGGGGGCTGTCAAAGCCCACACCTGGAAGGAATTGGTTGAACAAGCAGAGATAGCCGAGAAGTCGGCTAAAAAGTTCGAACCATCCGCCCCTAGAGGCAAGTGGGGGATGAACAACAAAGGGCGTAGCGACCTACCGCAATCTTCTCAAGCTAAAGGCAAAGAGACTATGTCTGTGGAGTTATCCGGAGATGTGCAGTCGAAGACCAAGAAGAGCGGCTTCAACAATCAGGAGCCTAAGTTCCCTCCAAAGCAGTACTCCTTCAAAGACGATCAGGTGGTCACGATATTCCATCTGCTCCACAAAGGGAACAAAATGAAACTGCCAGATGCTCGGCGTCCCAATGAGATAGGGCGCACGAACGACCCAAATACTACCTCTACCATAGGATGATTCACCATCCTACTGACAAGTGCTATGTCCTCAAAGACAGAATTCAAGCCTTGGTTGATGCCGGGGTTCTGACATTGAAGACAGAACAGAAGAAAGTCACGGCCAATATGGTGACTCTTGAGTTCGGCAGCACCCAAAAGGTCACAGTTCCTGACGAGACCTATCCAGCCCCTGCGCCACAGTTGGAAGTCAGACATCCTCCAGCTACAACTCAAAACAATAAGGGTATTGTTCCCTTAACATTGGGGACAGAAGAAGTCATGTGGATACACCCAGACCTCGTCCAAGACGAACACTGGGATTCAAAGAAGCCTAAGTCAAAGGGCAAATCTTGCAATGTCATCTCCATCCTGCCAGACGACGGCAATCTTACATCGGCTTCCCTCAGTGATTCAGAAGGGGAAAAGCTTGCTTGCACGGCGCGAGCCGATACGCCTCAGCAGACGGGCACCCGATCCGGAAAATCATACTTAAGGCAGCATGAAAAGTCTACTGACGAGACACAACAGCAAACGACGTCAGTACAAGCACCAACATCCACTCCAATCCCAACCAAGGGAAAAGAGAGACCTAAGGAGGTACGATTCGACCACATGTTGAAGAAGACACAGGCCAAGGGTTTGACATATTGGCTCAACTGGCCAATATCCCAGCTCGTATCACTATACACGAGCTTCTTCGCCTCTCTAAAGAGACAAGAGAAGCACTCAGGGATGCGCTAGCCAATTCAGAATCCTTCTGACATGCATGCCTGAGATCCCTAACAACGACGTTCAGTCTCCTTGCCCAGAATGTCATCATACACAATCCAAGATGCCTGCTATTACATTCACGGCGGAAGATATGCTTCTCAAAGACAACATGTAATACCCCGTTCCCGGAATACGTACTTAGTTGCGTATTCAGTTTCCCTATCGTGTTTTTTTTCGAATTACTTCCTGTATTCGACCGATTTCAGTTCCAAATGTCATTTTCCTATACTTTGGATTTTATATGATTTTCTGGAATTTTCCTGAATTTAATTAAATATTTTCAAAACTGGTGTCGACCAGTGCCGCTGATCGATTCTCGGATTTTTATCTTGCAAACAGTTAGGAATTTCTAGAAAGTCCTTTAGACATTATTTCTTAGAATCATATTTTCTATCTAAATACTTTTTCTGAGAATTTTACGAATTTATGAAAATTCCAACGGAGTCGGTGAGTAACTGATTCCGGGATTTTTAGTTTTAAAACTATAAACTATTTCTTCGAACGAATTGCACCATGAGTCTTCAAATCTTATTCTTGATTTTTGGTAAAATTTTCAGGTCATTCCGAGATACTTGAATTTCGGACATTTTTTCAATAATCCCAAAATTTCACAATTTCCACCTCATTTCCCACTCACTTCCCCACCTAACCCCACTCATTCTCTCTCTCTCCCACAGCCGGCCAAGTGGCTAGGTGAGGGACACCTCACTCCCCTCCCTTTTTGCAAGAAAACCCCTCTCTTCCACCTAAATTCCACCCCCTTTACAAAATCCCAAACATATAAAGCTTTCCCCTTTGCATTCTACTCTTTTCTTCTCCACTTCAACAAAAGAGAAACCTTCACCAAAGTCTCTCCTCCTTCCTCAAACTGAACCCTAGCTCCAAGAACACCCCAAGCTCTTCACCTCCAGCTCAAGCTACTACTTTGGAGCTTGGATCGTAGCTCTCTTCGTCGTCAAGGATCAATTAGGAGCTAACCGTCAACCACACTCTTTCCGGACTCGTAGAGCTTCAATCAAACGGTTCCAAGTGAGTATTTCACTCACCAAGACTTGAATTAGCCCTAGAACACTTGTATCTACACCTCTTGTACACCTAGGTCACCAAAAACCATGAATTGAACCATCAAACACAATTTCCAGAAAATCTGTTCTGTCACTGTTTTTCCCACGATTAGTCGACTTACCCTAGGAGCTAGTCGACTAGAACACTTAGCTGAAACTTAGCTTTTCTGGAAAACACAGTATTAGTCGACTTACCCCAAATATCAGTCGACTAATCTTTTCTGGACATAAATCTCAACTCTCTGGAAATCCCTATTAGTCGACTCCTGAACCCTCCTAGTCGACTAATCCTCCCTGGACCAGAAATCCAATTTCTGTATCAACAGACTTAGTCGACTTAAGCATCTGTTAGTCGACTGGAGACCCCTATTAGTCGACTAACCCTTACCCCTAGTCGACTAATTCTGACTGTGTGTCATAGTTAATTTCTGTTCTGAATTTGGTTCTTATACTTGTTACATGGGTATTATATCTTGCTTGTTCATGCTTCAATACTGGCTCTACATGACCTATTACTGGATGGATGTATCTCTTGTTATCTCATGACTTATTATTGCATATACTCGTTTCATGACATGTTAAATAGTAAACATCACCACTTATCATGCCATCTCTTAAAACTAAGCATGATACACTTGACTTTTACATAAAAAGCACCAACTTACATATGGGTCGGGGGAAACATGCGGATATCGATACGTGTTCGTGTTTACAGTGGTATTAGGTATATTGTACAATCATATTCCGGTCTAACCTGAGAGCCTCCAGGGGACCGAGGGGAGTGCTTGCTCCCTATTCCTGAATACTGTCATGACAAAGGGCATACATAAGACCCTCCTGAATAGCCTAGCGGCTGGCTTCCGTCACCAAGCAACGGAACAATCCTGGACCGTTATCCCGGGCATGTACGGGGTCCACTGTAAACATAGTTCGTCGATAACCCCGCTGTTTCCAATAACAACCTTGTATTACTAGGATATGGATCTATGTGCGCTGGGACGCTGGGTCACATAGCTAGATATCACAGTAAAGCAAGTAATAATAATAATAGACTAGAGCTATGCATTCATTCCTTTCTGACTTCAGTTCTATATGCTTTCCTTACCCGTTGGTTTATATTCATTATACTGTTCCAGTTTTCCTTATTCTTGTATCCTAGCCATTTGGCCATATATATTGTTTATCGTTATATGTCTTGATCCCTTGGATTTGCATATTCAGATTCCGAGGCTTGGGTCGAAGTGGAGCCATCCACCGAAGATCAGGCTTTCTTTAGTGAGCAGGCAGATTAGTTCCGGTCCTCGTGCCAGACTTACCTTTTGACTCACGAGATCTTCTTTCCACTTGTGAGCTTTTTGTATACATATTTGTATATATATCCCTTTTGGACTTGGTTATGATGTAATACACATGTATTGTGTAACACTTTATAATATCCTGTGATAACTTTGTATGTGTACTTCTTGTGTTGGCATATGTATAGATACCACGCTTTGTCGTGTACTCTGTTTCTTGTTGTACTTTTTGCTTAGCGTATATACGTGTGGGGCAATTTTTGGCCTACGTATATACGTCGCAGTGACGTCCCCGTATCCGTGGAATCGGGGCGTTACAGGTTGGTATCAGAGCCTAGGCTCTCACACCTAAAGTACAATCAAGCAGCAAATTAATAATTTGCTGATGCCAACTACAATGTACAAAGTTATCTAGTCCTTCTTGATTCCTCCTTGATTCCATCCCTTGTGTCCTAAATTCCTTCCATTTTTCCAATTCCAGTCATCTTTCACCAATCGGCATGGAGAGAAGGACGGGCCGTAACAACTCTGGGCAAGCCTCTAATGGACCCACTGGAGACCATGTGGATATTCTGAGAGTCATTCAGACTATGATGGGGAACCAGCAGCAGCAGACGGAGCTCCTCCGGCAGGAATTGGCAGCTCCCAAGGAGCAGAGGCCCGGAAATGTATCGGACTTCAGGCGGCTGCAACCAGCCATCTTCACGGGAGAAGAGAAGCCCTTGGATGCTGAGCAATGGCTGACAGATACCGCAGACTTGTTGAATGCGGCCAGAGTACCGAAGGAGAATCAAGTGGAGGTCGCCAAGATTCAGTTGAAGGATATAGCCAGAACTTGGTGGCTAGCTGAGGAGGCCAGACTGGAGAAGCCTGTCACCTGGGACACGTTCTCCAAGAGCTTCTATAACAGATTCTTCCCTGCTACTGCTCAGAAGGACATGGAAGAGCAATTCATCAGGCTACAGCAAGGGAGTAGGTCCGTGGACGAGTATGCGCGGAATTTCTCAGACTGAGCCGCTTCGCCCCGTACATGGTAACGGACGAGGAGAAGCGGGCAAGTAGGTTCCAGCAGGGCTTGCAGATGGACATCCAGATGTTCTTAATGCCCCAACAACTGAAGACTTATTCGGAGGTTCTCACCATAGCTCGAGAAGTTGAGCGTGGGCTTGAGAAGAAGCGAGAGGATCAGATGAGGAACCAGGCCATGAAGAGGCCGTTTCCACCAATGGGGAGAGGAGGCCCATTCAGAGCAGCGAAGGTGCAGATGAGGCAGCAATTCAGACCAGCTCCTTACCAGGCGGGCCAACCATCGACCTTCTGCAGTTATTGTCAGAAACCGGGCCACATTCGTCAGAATTGCCGTAGGGCAAATGGATTGTGTTTGGTGTGTGGGTCCAGGGATCATTCTATAGAAGCCTGTCCGCACAGAAGGATGGGGATAGCCGGTCAAGCTGTGCCAGCACTGCAGGGACCGAGTGGACAGAGAGCACTTCCAGGGCCACCGGGGCAGAGGAATCAGGGACCGATGATCAGGAAAGTCCCTCCCCTCCTCCGCAGCAAGCTATTCGCCCAATCCAGAGGGGAGCTAGGACAGCAGCAGGGCGTGGAAGAGGTCAAGCCTACAACTTGACGGAAGTGGAAGCTGAGACTTCTGAGGAGGTGATAACAGGTAATATCAGGGTGCATTCTCAACCTGTTTTAGCCCTCTTCGATTCAGGTGCTTCGCATTGTTTTATCTCAGATCATTTTGTGGCATTGCATTCTATACCTGTTAAAGTGTTAGACCACAAATGGGAGATTAGTACTGGGAATGGAGTAGTCATGTCTTCTAGGGTCTGTACTGATTGTCCAGTGGAACTTTGTGATAAGACCTTGGCCATAGATATGCTCGTGCTAGACACTAAAGGGTACGACGTAATCTTAGGCATGACCTGGCTCAGTCAGTATTATGCAGTTATTGACTGTAGGGAGAAGAAGATTATTTTCAGGATTCCCCGTCAACCGGAATTTCAATTTAGTGGTGAGGTGAAGTCTACCAAGAGAAAGACTCGGTTGACTACTTCGGAGGTTCAGAAAGGAGTACCGGTGTGGGATGAATTTCCAGGAGTGTTTGCTGAGATCTCAGGACTGCCACCTAAAAGGGTGATCGAGTTCTCAATTGATACTGTGCCTGGGACAGCTCCTATATCTAAGGCTCCGTACAGGATGGCACCGACGGAGTTAGAGATTCTGAAGAAGCAGCTGCAGGAATACTCAGACAAGGGATTGATTCGGCCAAGTGCTTCACCATGGGGAGCTCCAGTGCTTTTGGCGAACAAGAAGGATGGTGGTAAGAGGCTTTGTATTGATTATAGGGAATTGAACAAGGTAACCATCAAGAACAAGTATCCTTACCCAGGATTGATGATCTGTTTGATCAGCTTCACGGGGCCCGTGTATTCTCTAAATTGGATTTACAGTCGGGTTACCATCAGCTAAGGATGAAGACGGAGGATATCCCGAAGACGGCATTCAGGACCCGTTATGGCCACTATGAGTTTCTAGTTATGCCTTTCGGAGTCACCAATGCCCCTTCAGTTTTCATGGATTTGATGAACCGAGTGTTCTCGCCCTACTTGGACCAGTTCGTTGTTGTCTTCATAGATGACATCTTGATCTACTCCAAGAACAACAAGGAGCATGCAGAACACTTGAGGATTGTGTTGCAGACCCTCCAGCAGGAGCAGCTTCATGCCAAGAGGAGCAAGTGTGACTTCTGGTTGGACAGTATAGCCTTCCTTGGACACATTGTTTCAGCAGAAGGAATCGCGGTGGATCCCAGCAAGGTCCAAGCAGTGAAGGATTGGCCAATTCCGAGGACGGTGACTGAGGTTAAGAGTTTTCTTGGACTAGCAGGATATTACAGACGCTTTGTCCAGGATTTCTCTAGGATTGCAGCCCCGTTGACCAAGCTCACTCGGAAAGGAGAGAGGTACATTGGACTGGGGAATGTACTGCAGCATTTGAGCAGTTGAAGCAGAGGCTCATTTCAGCTCCAATCCTGAAGACTCCCTCGGGTAGAGGAGGGATGGTCATTTTCAGTGATGCATCAGGGAAAGGCCTGGGGTGTGTACTTATGCAACATGATCATGTCATAGCATATGCATCCAGGCAACTGAAGACTCATGAGCGGAATTACCCAACTCATGACTTGGAGCTTGCAGCTGTGATATTTGCCTTGAAGATTTGGAGGCATTATCTTCTGGGAGATAGGGTGTTGATATACACGGATCACAAGAGCCTCAAGTATATTTTCTCACAGAAAGAGTTGAACATGAGGCAGAGGCGGTGGCTGGAGCTGATGGCGGACTATGATATTGACTTGCAATACCATCCAGGCAAGGTCAATACAGTACCGGATGCCCTGAGCAGGATGCCAGAGAATGGGGTGCTTGTCCAAATCACTCAGCAGAAGGAGTTGATTCAGGACATTATCAGATTGGACTTGATGTTGGTTCGAGGAGCTGAGGAGGCAGGACAGTACATGGCTTTGCAGATTCAGTCAACATTGATAGATGAGATCAAGGAAGCTCAGAAGGAAGATCCCAGATTGCAGCAGTTCCGAGCTCAGGTAGAGGCTGGATTGAGGACTGATATCAGTATTCACCGGATGGTGCCTTATATTTTGGTAGCAGGCTTTGTGTTCCCCAAGGAGAAGTTCGGCAGAAGATTTTGGCGGAAGCTCACAGTTCAGCATATTCCATACACCCGGGGGGGAACAAGATGTATCAGGACATGAAGAAGCAGTTTTGGTGGAATGCTATGAAGAGGGAGATAGCTCAGTTTGTAGCCAAGTGCCTGGTGTGCCAGCAGATAAAGATAGAGCATCAGAGGACAGCTGGACTTCTACAACCTTTACCGATACCCGAATGGAAGTGGGAGCACATCACCATGGATTTTGTCACGGCATTACCTCGAAGTCCTAAAGGTAATAATGCTGTGTGGGTAATCATTGACCGTCTCACCAAGTCAGCTCACTTTATACCATTCAGGGTGGGACAGTCAACGGAGGTTCTGGCGGACAAGTACATGAAGGAGATAGTTCGTCTGCATGGAGTTCCTGTCAGTATTGTTTCAGATAGAGACACCAGATTCAGATCCCATTTCTGGGAGAGTCTCCAAGAAAGTCTAGGGACTCGTCTGAAATTCAGTACATCATATCATCCTCAGACGACGGACAATCTGAGAGGACTATCCAGATTCTTGAGGATATGTTGAGGGCCTGCATGATTGAATTCCAGGGATCATGGGAAGACCATCTTCACTTGGCGGAGTTTTCTTATAATAACAGTTACCAAGCAAGTATCAAGATGGCACCATTTGAAGCATTGTATGGGAGGAAGTGTAGGTCTCCGATTTGTTGGGATGAAGTCGGTGAGAGAAGACTTTTGGGGCCAGAGATTCTGATTCAGACAACAGACAAGGTCAGGATATCAGAGATCACCTCAGGGCAGCACAGAGCCGTCAGAAGAGTTGGGCTGACACACAGAGAAGGCCATTGGAGTTCCAGGCAGGAGATCATGTGTTTTTAAAGATATCACCTACCAGAGGAGTGATCCGGTTCGGTACTCGTGGAAAGCTTAGTCCGAGGTACATCGGCCCATTCGAGATCTTGGGCCGTGTGGGAGATGTATCGTACAGATTGGCTTTACCTCCATCTTTGGAGGGAGTGCACAATGTTTTCCACGTATCACAGTTGAGGAAGTATGTAAAGGATGATAGTCATATTTTGGACCATTCAGAACTGGAACTGCAGCCAGATTTATCGTATCAGGAGGAGCCGATGGCCATTTTGGATAAGAGTGTGAAGACACTGAAGAACAAGGCTATACCATTAGTGTTGGTGTCTTGGAACCGGCATGCACCTGGAGAGGCCACGTGGGAACGAGAGGATGTTATCCGTGAGCGTTACCCTCATCTCTTCACAACTTGATTGGTAAGACTCTTCCTTTCATTCTTATCTATCGGCATTTTCCTTCTTATCCTTATTTATCTGTTCCCTTTCACTTTACGAAATTTCGAGGACGAAATTTTTGTAAGGTGGGTAGATTGTAATACCCCGTTCCCGGAATACGTACTTAGTTGCGTATTCAGTTTCCCTATCGTGTTTTTTTTCGAATTACTTCCTGTATTCGACCGATTTCAGTTCCAAATGTCATTTTCCTATACTTTGGATTTTATATGATTTTCTGGAATTTTCCTGAATTTAATTAAATATTTTCAAAACCGGTGTCGACCAGTGCCGCTGATCGATTCTCGGATTTTTATCTTGCAAACAGTTAGGAATTTCTAGAAAGTCCTTTAGACATTATTTCTTAGAATCATATTTTCTATCTAAATACTTTTTCTGAGAATTTTACGAATTTATGAAAATTCCAACGGAGTCGGTGAGTAACTGATTCCGGGATTTTTAGTTTTAAAACTATAAACTATTTCTTCGAACGAATTGCACCATGAGTCTTCAAATCTTAGTCTTGATTTTTGGTAAAATTTTCAGGTCATTCCGAGATACTTGAATTTCGGACATTTTTTCAATAATCCCAAAATTTCACAATTTCCACCTCATTTCCCACTCACTTCCCCACCTAACCCCACTCATTCTCTCTCTCTCCCACAGCCGGCCAAGTGGCTAGGTGAGGGACACCTCACTCCCCTCCCTTTTTGCAAGAAAACCCCTCTCTTCCACCTAAATTCCACCCCCTTTACAAAATCCCAAACATATAAAAGCTTTCCCCTTTGCATTCTACTCTTTTCTTCTCCACTTCAACAAAAGAGAAACCTTCACCAAAGTCTCTCCTCCTTCCTCAAACTGAACCCTAGCTCCAAGAACACCCCAAGCTCTTCACCTCCAGCTCAAGCTACTACTTTGGAGCTTGGATCGTAGCTCTCTTCGTCGTCAAGGATCAATTAGGAGCTAACCGTCAACCACACTCTTTCCGGACTCGTAGAGCTTCAATCAAACGGTTCCAAGTGAGTATTTCACTCACCAAGACTTGAATTAGCCCTAGAACACTTGTATCTACACCTCTTGTACACCTAGGTCACCAAAAACCATGAATTGAACCATCAAACACAATTTCCAGAAAATCTGTTCTGTCACTGTTTTTCCCACGATTAGTCGACTTACCCTAGGAGCTAGTCGACTAGAACACTTAGCTGAAACTTAGCTTTTCTGGAAAACACAGTATTAGTCGACTTACCCCAAATATCAGTCGACTAATCTTTTCTGGACATAAATCTCAACTCTCTGGAAATCCCTATTAGTCGACTCCTGAACCCTCCTAGTCGACTAATCCTCCCTGGACCAGAAATCCAACTTTCTGTATCAACAGACTTAGTCGACTTAAGCATCTGTTAGTCGACTGGAGACCCCTATTAGTCGACTAACCTTTACCCCTAGTCGACTAATTCTGACTGTGTGTCATAGTTAATTTCTGTTCTGAATTTGGTTCTTATACTTGTTACATGGGTATTATATCTTGCTTGTTCATGCTTCAATACTGGCTCTACATGACCTATTACTGGATGGATGTATCTCTTGTTATCTCATGACTTATTATTGCATATACTCGTTTCATGACATGTTAAATAGTAAACATCACCACTTATCATGCCATCTCTTAAAACTAAGCATGATACACTTGACTTTTACATAAAAAGCACCAACTTACATATGGGTCGGGGGAAACATGCGGATATCGATACGTGTTCGTGTTTACAGTGGTATTAGGTATATTGTACAATCATATTCCGGTCTAACCTGAGAGCCTCCAGGGGACCGAGGGGAGTGCTTGCTCCCTATTCCTGAATACTGTCATGACAAAGGGCATACATAAGACCCTCCTGAATAGCCTAGCGGCTGGCTTCCGTCACCAAGCAACGGAACAATCCTGGACCGTTATCCCGGGCATGTACGGGGTCCACTGTAAACATAGTTCGTCGATAACCCCGCTGTTTCCAATAACAACCTTGTATTACTAGGATATGGATCTATGTGCGCTGGGACGCTGGGTCACATAGCTAGATATCACAGTAAAGCAAGTAATAATAATAATAGACTAGAGCTATGCATTCATTCCTTCTGACTTCAGTTCTATATGCTTTCCTTACCCGTTGGTTTATATTCATTATACTGTTCCAGTTTTCCTTATTCTTGTATCCTAGCCATTTGGCCATATATATTGTTTATCGTTATATGTCTTGATCCCTTGGATTTGCATATTCAGATTCTGAGGCTTGGGTCGAAGTGGAGCCATCCACCGAAGATCAGGCTTTCTTTAGTGAGCAGGCAGATTAGTTCCGGTCCTCGTGCCAGACTTACCTTTTGACTCACGAGATCTTCTTTCCACTTGTGAGCTTTTTGTATACATATTGTATATATATCCCTTTTGGACTTGGTTATGATGTAATACACATGTATTGTGTAACACTTTATAATATCCTGTGATAACTTTGTATGTGTACTTCTTGTGTTGGCATATGTATAGATACCACGCTTTGTCGTGTACTCTGTTTCTTGTTGTACTTTTTGCTTAGCGTATATACGTGTGGGGCAATTTCTGGCCTACGGATATACGTCG